>JAECUM010093495.1:0-76212 GCA_016617855.1 Megalonaias nervosa | reverse complement strand
ATATGTTTCTATAAATCTACTGTCTATGATAAATAGATTTCCTCGTGATGCTGTCAGAGTAGCAACGAATTCGTTTTATATAAATAAAAAATATACAGATGTGTTAAAACCGCTACTTGGTAATGGTGAATGGGGATCATGGAGAATAAAACAAGAAAATATAATTAGTTATTCTGAATCTGCCGACGTTGAAATTAAGGAAATATATTACAAAAATAATAATCAAGTATTAAAGTCATCAGCACCATCTGTATATGATCCTGTGGTTAGACATAAAACTGTTTATCTTAACGGATGCGGTGGTTCAGGTAAAACAACGCGTGTGATTAAATTATTCATGAATAATAATTCAGATATAATTGTTTTGACACCAACACATAAATTAGCCAGGGAAATAAAAGAACGAGGAGTAAAATCATGTACATACCATAGTTTCTTTAGATGGTGTGGAGACACATGGACTCCTGAACGAATGGATGAGAAATATATACCTAAATATATTATATGGGACGAGGTAGACACGGTGTAGTTAGAAATATTAAAAACATTTCTTGATTGGTTATTAACAAAGAATACTGCTGTAATAATGTGTGGTGATCATGGTCAACCACCATCCTTTATTGGACAATCTCCACATGAATGGCTGAAGAATGATGTAGATTATTATGAAGAAATAAATGATGACCATAGAGCTATTGATGAACCGCTGAAGGAGTTTAAGAGATTAATCAGACTACAACCAGACAGAGTACAATGTGAAATAATGCGCAAAGTAATTCCAGAGACTACAATGAATGATTTTCTGAGTTTATGGAATCCCGCTGATTTAATAGTTGCAAGTAGAAAGATAGTTCGTGATGAACTACAGGATAAATTATTTCTGTTACATAAAGAAAAGTTTTCAGATCTACCTGTACCTTTGTGTTATCACCCCTCAGATACTCGACGACAGAATATTGATGTTGAAATTCCTGGTGGTGGAATACAGAATCTTGTCTTGAATGATATTATTTTAGTCGATATTAATAATGTTGAGAATGCGCTGAGTATGAATAAATCACTGTGGACGTTAGGATACGCTATAACTATTCACTCGTCACAGGGGTTAACTATTTCTGATACAAATATCTGGATTATAGATGATCGGATCGAATGGTCAAATTTAGTTTATCTCGCAGTTTCTAGAGTCAGAAGAATATCTCAACTACATAGGGTTATTATGAATTTTACAGAAAATAATGATCAAACTGTTAGCAATGACCTAATAAGAAAAAAACTATCTGGTTATAAACAATGTGACAAAAAAAAATAATCGTGACTTTGATATTGATACTGAATTTATTATAACACTAAAACAACGACAGAATAATCATTGTGCAAGCTGTAACTGTAATATGTTATGGCAATATTCGAATAATAATCCAAGACAATTTACCGTAGACAGAATTAATAGTGATCTTGGTCATATACGTGATAATGTGATGCTGACCTGTCTTGAATGTAATAGACGTAGAGGTTTTGGTTATGTAATTGTATGTGTTGGTAATTGTGTGTCTTTAGGAATTACTTGTAATTGTTCACGCACAAATCCACGTTGAGGAGCAGTAGAATCTAGTCTGTAGATTGGAGGTCTACCAGTGGATCTTACCACGCTAGAAATTATATGTGTAGTCACACTCCAGATAGGATCAGTTGCTCTTTTTTTACCACCTTCAAGTTCACCAGGTTCATATAAATATCTTACAGTTACATTACCTAATACTGGTTGAGAGAAAGATTCACGGCGTTGTCCGTAGCCATTGCTACGGGGTATATATTTTTTTGTGATCGCATTAGAAGGTTTCATGGAAGTTGAACGAGTAATTTCATTATTTAACGCAGCTATCACACTTGGTAACCTTGCAACCCATTCACGAGATCTCTCACCGGCCTTAAAGTCAGTGGATATTTCCTTTGCGTATTGGTATCCAAATAACCGCTCAGCAAGTGTTCGATTAAATCGTTCAACGATTGCCTGATCACGATGAATTTCAGTGTGTCCTCGTCTGATTTTAACGTTATGTTTCTTCATCAACGATAATAATGCACCAAGAAATTCTTTACCAGGATCAACCTGTAATAATTGTGGCCATTGTAGACCACCACGCTGATAAATTCGCTCAAACGCAGATGCAACTTCAGATGCTGTCTTTGTTGATAATGGTTCCGCTTCTTTATATCTACTTGCAACATCAACGACAGTTAATGCGTATTTGTACGTGCGTGATTGACGTCTGCTAATTTTAATGGTGTCATGTGGTAAAAACAAAATATCTGCTTGATGAACTTCATTAGGGACGCTGACATCAAAATGTGCATACTGAATTTTTTAGGTGGTGGTAGATAAATTTGCCATATTGCCTGTCGTGCTAACCACGCTGCAGCAACAGAACGTGAAACTTTTGCTGCTTCAGATAATTTACTAATAGCTGATCTACCTCTCCAATATCCTCTTGGGCTATAATAAACAGACTCCATTATAATAGTTATATAATTAATTACCAGCCCCTAACATTATTTTACCTTTCATGGCAGTTTTTACTAGAAAACTAGCGAGTTTTTCTCTAACAGATTTATTGGGTATAGAATTTAATGCATGAATTAATTTTACATCTGCGAGATGCCGTTGTTGTAAATCTTTACTTTTATACGCAACGTCATGAACATGACACGCTTGATCAATCTTATTTATTGGATACTCTCCGGGTCTTGGTTGATCTTGATTATCAAGTCGGATATCAAGTCGAGTTCCAGGACCACAATAATTATATCCAGGAAGATGTTTCTCACCGGGGTATTTAGTCCATAGAGTTCCTGGTAATTTCCTTAATGAAGCGGCGATATCTCCACCTGTCTTTTTTCCTAACTTAGTCATGGAGACAAATTTGTATTTCTTCGTGCCACATTTAACGCATTTGCCTGTCAGAGCACGTCGTTTATTCTTCGTTGTTATTGTAGTTAATTCAGCAGTGGGTGTAGGAATTTTACACCGAACACAATATAGACTCATAATATTTACTATATGGATATAACTGACTTTTCGGCGACACGAAAACAGGAACCAGTAAAACATCATCCAGCATTACCAAATTCGATAAGGATGATTATAATAGGTCCATCTGGATCAGGTAAAACACAACTATTACTAAATTTAATAATGCGATGGTTGAAATGGAGCAAACTGTATTTAGTAGCACCATCTGTAGATGATCAACACTGTTACGAAGTACTTAAAGATTTTAATGAAAATGCAAAATTGCTGAATGAAAACGGTAATGATGTTGTTGACTTTATTACCGATATTGATGAGGCCCCATCTGTAGATGACCTAGATGGATTTATTAATAATTTAGTGGTGTACGATGACGTTATGCTGGACAGACAATCAAATCCAGCTAGAATATTTTCTCGAGGTAGACATAAAAATACAGACGTGATTTATGTTACACAACGATATACACAAATACCTAAAGTGATCAGAGACAACTGCAATATTTTAGTCGTGTTTAATGGAGTAGATAATTATACTTTACAGAATATTTATTATACTTGGTGTTCAAGGGATATGGACATGATTAAGTTTAAAAACTTCTTTTCAAAAGCACAAGCTGTTCCGTTCGGATTTATTACAATAAATTTACATGATCCAAGATCCAGATATCGTATAGGTCTAGATAAAATCTTTGGTTAATTATAGCAGCAGGCAGGGTGAAAAACGACAAAAATTAATTGACCCGGTAAGTAAACTAAACGCATTATAAAAATAAAAACAAAAAGTCAAAAATAAAATAACAAAAATGAGCTAACTAAAACGATTTATTATCCGTTTTTTCAAACTATAATGGTAATAATAAAGTTAGAAGGTTCGGTTTAGAGTTATTGACATTATTTTTTTCAGCCCCCGTAGGAACCTTTATTTTATGAAAAACTTGCTCGAAACCAATTTGTAGGGTTCACCCTGCCTGCTGCTTAGTATGATAATTGCGGGTTTGTCATTACTAATCTAGGTCCACAGACTCTATTCCCCACGTCTCTATCCACTTTTATGGTAACTTCACTCTCACTGATTATAATCCGAGGAATGCACACTTGTGGCTTTTGTTATTACCAATATGATCAAAAGTCATGGGGGACTGAGGATGTCACCTAGATCATTAAAAAAAATATCCTAACCTCTATTAATACACTACTGGTCACAAGGGAAATAGCTCTTCTGTACCGACAGAACTTGGTTTTAGTATTATTGGCCTTTATGAACAAATGCTGTTGTTATACAGATGTATCCAATTACAGTGATTACTTGCAGGTAAAATGCGCAACACAATTTTTAGACATTTACCATTTAATTAATGTAAAACATGCAACTACTATTACTACTGCTGCTGTTGCTGCCACCGCGAACACGATTCGCGCCTGATCCCATACTTCTGTGTACAAATTGATCATGGTGAAAACAATTTATAAAGCCCTTTTTTTAAAAAAAAGAAAAAAAAAGAAGGGATATATATTACTTATTTAGATAAAAGGCAATTAAGCTAAGTACAAAAATACCTCTATTGTCAAGCAGAAATCACTTAAAATAGAAATAAAAGTTTCCATCAGAAATGTGTTTTGTCGGTATTTCAAATATTCTACTCGCGATCGTTAACGAGCATCAATTTATTTTACAAACACTTACTATGGTTACCAACTTATAGACTGAAAATAACTGCGCCTGTCATAATTTATCCAACTGAGGATAAAAGATGACATTTTCGCTTTTAAAAAAATAATTATCGATAATGTTGTTTCAAAACAGATTAGTGTTATTGTCTTCGTTTAGTTGCATTTAAGACTTCGATTTATGTCGATTCAATTGTCCTAAAGTTGTGACATTATCTTATATAAACGAATATATGCATACGAATCAAATACAATCAAAGTTCCGTTATATGAAAACTATCATGGTGTAATAACAAGGGAAGAAACAGAAAATCAGAGAGAAAGAGAGGGATACGTCACCCTAAGCGTTTTTCTGACATTCGGTAATTTATTCCACCGACCATTTTCACCACGCAATTTGCAGATTGAGTCCTAAATTGTAAGAGAGGTAAGTACACTTAAAAGAAACCCAAACATTAAATATTCTTCTATTTTATAAATTCTAAACAAATCTTTTGTTGATCTAAGAAGACGATTTTATTACAATTCCTTGTAACAACCTTCATCATTAAAACTGCGAGAAAAACCTTTTACAAACGTTTTGCAGTTGCACTTTTACAAATATGCACTACTACAACGGAAATATATGTTTGTGTTTAAAATGCATTCATATTTCTTTTTTTATTTTTATTATTTCATGCCGAGGACTCCGGGATCAGCTGATCATGACCGGTGGATTTTTTTTTATTTTATGGCTCCGTTTCCGGTTTCTCTTTCAGTCACAATATCCGGCTTACATAAGCATATTCACATGTGAAGCCAAACTGTGTACTTCAGGACGTCACGCAAAATGCTAGCTCACTTGACCAGGATAGCGCCAAACTGCATATTTTCAAGAATATTCTCCCACAATCAAAGAGCAAATGCCATAGTGGTAACTCTCTCTCTCTCTCCTGCATACCCAGGCGCTCTTTTCTGTCATAAAACACAGGGGCTCGTATCGTTGCTAACAATTTACCTGTCAAACATATACTATACAATAACTACAGTATATGTATGACAGGTAAATTGTTAGCAACGATACGAGCCCGTGTCATAAAATAGGAAAACTAGGGACAACACTCGCACCGCTTCTCCCAGTTAATTGGTTGGGAGAGAAAGGCTGATAATTGTCAGTATTTTTCCTTGTTTCTTTTGAAGAAGGGGAATGAGTCTAAGTGTTCTCTATATTTTTTTCTTTTATGATTGTGATTCGGGGACTGAGTGTTATAGAGCACAGCATCGCGAATGATATCCTCGTCTGTTTCCGGTTGAATTTTCACGTTAGCTTATCAAAATAGAGCTAAAATTACAGAATTTGTTTTGCGCAGGAATGATTTAAACATAATTCATATTGGCATACAGGGCAACACTATTCATTTGATTGGGTTGTACGGCTAAAAGCAGCGAAACACTACTAAGAGGTACTTAGTGCTACCAAGTTGCACTAAGTAATCATACAAGCACTTATTAAAGAAAACCAGTCCTTAAAAAATCTGACACCCCGATGCCCAGGGCTACTCTAATTTTTGTGTGTAAAGACAAGAAGTCAAGAACTTTCAATACTAAGTTTTTACTAGAAATCCATGAAAATAAGCCAACACAAGTTAATTTTATAATGGAAAAAAAAAGACTAGTGTTGAAAAGACATTATATGGTGCCATAACCACCTTAAGATGCTGTAATCACTTTGCACCAATATTATACGGCACAAAAATAAACATAAACTTCAAAAAACACATCAGCTGGTTCAGCAGGTTACCTTCAAGTTTTGTGCACCACAAGTTCATCACAGTTATTGAGTATTGTGGCCAACATGATGAAGCACGTGCTCCCCCACCACACTGTAACTCCATAGACTTTCCAAGAAATGAGCAGCATGTGCTCCCCCACCACACTGTAACTCCATAGACTTTCCAAGAAATGAGCAGCATGTGCTCCCCCACCCCACTGTAACTCCATAGACTTTCCAAGAAATGAGCAACATGTGCTCCCCCACCCCACTGTAACTCCATAGACTTTCCAAGAAATGAGCAGCATGTGCTCCCCCACCCCACTGTAACTCCATAGACTTTCCAAGAAATGAGCAGCATGTGCTCCCCCACCACACTGTAACTCCATAGACTTTCCAAGAAATGAGCAGCATGTGCTCCCCCACCACACTGTAACTCCATAGACTTTCCAAGAAATGAGCAGCAGTTCCAAGAAATGAGCAGCATGTGCTCCCCCAGGCACTGTAACTCCATAGCAAAAGAAATGAAGCTGACAAAATATTGAAAGTGCTGCAGCTACTCAGCACAGATTATATGTCAGAAATCTACTAAAACCAATAATCATTTGTTTTACCAAATATTAACTCACTGACTTAGGATTCTTTCTGAAGTCTAACATTGGCATGATCAGAATTGACTTAACTTTCATGCTTGGGCCGTTTTATGTTATGATACTTTTCTGTAAGTCCCACAAGGTTGTCAGAAGAGGGTTCGGGAAACCACCAATAATGCTGGGGCCTTTAATGTTACATTGGGATTATAAAACTTTTTTTTGCTACAAATCTTTTGCACGCCTGAAATGAAATTTTGGACTGAAATTGACTAAAATAGAATTACTGATTGGAACTGATGGTAAGAAGGTCAAGACCAGTATCATGAATATGACATTAGAAAAATCTGTACTAATTATATAAAGGAAAAATATCACATGGCGTATGAATGACAAAATACTAAAAGACCAAAGAAAGAACAGAAATTATAAAGGAAATATTTGGTCCATCGGGAGTTGCACATGCAAACAAGAGCTTGGAGTTTAATGAGAGAAAATAAACATTAAAGGAAAACTTAAGAAATGACCATGAGGACTTTCTTGGGTATTATGGGAAATACATAGAAAAATTTTGGACCACTGTATTGATAACAAAGATTTTTTAAAAGGTAAATCATGTATTAGTTTTTTATTTGAATCGATATATTTATTTTCAGCACCCATATTTAAGTGACCAAAATAACATTAAATCAGTCATATGGCCCTTTATTTTTATTACACAAGCCCAATGTCATCAATGGCTTTCTTTATTTGTATAGTTATAATCAAATAATAAATTCAATTTCTTTTTTAAGCAAAGTTAAGAATTATTTTTTAAAATACTTGAAAGATAAAAATGGTGTCTCCTAGTTTAATTGTGAAGAACCCCGTAGTTTAATTGGTGAATTGTGTAGTGCACCACCACCATCAGATCTGTGATGACAGTTTTGTCCATTTGAACATTGTTTTCATTTTAAAGCTGACATAAATTTGTAAGTCTCACTATAAATATTATTAATTTGGTATGGAGAAACAACTGTCCTAGTGGGGGAATACTAAAAATACTTTTTGGCCAAGTAAGGAAGTAATTTGGCACTGTCAGAGTTCAGTGGTTAAAAGGCCACAATAACATGGTTACTCCAGTTAAAGTACAACCCACTATCTTGAAGCTATGCAATGTGTTTACAAATGACTTACAATCTATAGTCATAAAAATTAACACATATAACATAGTAATACATAACACATAGTCCCAAACTAAGAAGGAAAGGTACTAGTGACAACAACTAACTCCATTATCGTCTTCCAAGATTTGTTTGGAGACCTGTTCAAATATTACTTGACCGTCCAATTGTACATGAAATGCCCATTACGTAGATGTTTTCATGGTGGTAAGTCAGTTGGTTGTGAATAAAATAATTAATTTATAAAAAACTGTAGAGTGCAATGAAATACAATATAATGGAGAATAGTTCTTGACTAAATGAGTCACCATCTATAAGTAAAGTATTATTATAAGAGAATAACCTTTGTAATGGACATACTTGTAAACTAAGCATACTTATATCTCATCTTTACAGAAAAGTTGTAATCAAGCTCAACGAAACATTCACTGGGCTCAGTACAGGTTTTCCAGAGTATTCCAGACAGGCAGACATGGAAAGGTAAAAGTTAGTAAAATAACCTCACTTACTGGTATATGAAGCACACATGGGATTCCTTCAGTTTCTAGTATGCCCTATGATTGTCAGGGCTATACTGTTAGACTTCTCTTTTCAAAGAGAACATTTGTTTGCAAAATAGGAATATTAATAAGAATCATTAAGCCTTATTTAAAAAAATGTCAGCATTGTTATAGATGAAAGTAGCTTTTTCTTGAAACAGGTTTGCAAAATTACTAACATCAGAGATGCTGCTAGAGTGTATGATTGCACAAATTGTGTAACATTTGTACAGATTCCCTCATTTGATAAATCCTGGCAGCATATCTGCTGTAAGCAAGGGACAGCATATTAACCATATTGTCAAAGGAAGACATTTTGGTTTTCATAGGATCTCAGCGCTGAAAATCCACTCGAAAATCCTAATGATACTTATTCGCAACTATTAATAAAATGGAGTCTAAAGCACATTTTTGAGCCTTTGAGGGAGTTGAGGACTCTTAGTGATCCAAAAGAAACTCTGTTTCCTGAGGGAGAAATGTCATATATCTGATAAAATGCATTGGAATATCCACAGGAAGGTGACAGTCCACATGGATTAAGGGACAGTTGGTACAGTTGGTACCACTGTAAATGTCATGTTTGTGACAGAACAGATTTTTGTAACATGCTGTTGGTAAAATGACAGATGATCCCAGAATTTAATCTTAGAGTAATAATGATTAAATTTGAACAACACATCTATAATGGTAGCAGTGCTGTTTGATTCCTCAGATGATGTTTTTGCTTTGTAGGAAGTGTTTGGAGATAAGCTTAGGAACTTAATATATTTTCCATTTAAACATTCTGTTTGCATTAAAATAATAAGTCAAATCATTATATGCGTCATATACTGAGTATCAGTAGACATCTGTAATAACCCAAAATATAAAATTTGGAATATGTTGTACAGAAATCTGGAATGTTATTAAAAAATCTATAATTTTTATTTATCATATGGGATATTATACTTTGCTTCTTTGGAAAGTAATTTTTAAAAATATTTTAAAGTTCTCTTTTAATCACATTGCTTAGTGTATTAAATACTATTATGTTTGTTAATTTCCTGATTTCAGATTTATTATGCATCGATGTTCCTAAAATTAATTGTTTGATATGATTCAGATTTAACAGTTAGGTTGATTAACCAAGAACTGAATTTGCATTTGCTCCAGTTTTCTTTAATTATTTAAAAGTAATGATAATTATATGTAGTGTTTTGAAGAATAATGTTCATGTGGCAGTTTTTACAGTTTAGAGTATTCCAGTTTACTCCTAATGGGAGTTAACCTAATATTAAGTGGATACTACAGCATCAGAAAGTAAATTGGCTGCCATTGCACACCAGTCAAATGGCGCTCATATGTCATGAATGCAGTTCAAAATGAAGTATTGATAATTTGATATGTTATTTTCTTTTGAGCTACAGTTAAACTGTGCAAAAACTCCATTCAGTGAAGCAGTGTAGTAACTCAAACCTAGCATTACAATTTTTATGCATCATTTGTCCTAATGTGATTATTGATGAATGCACCTTCAGAAATGAAATAAAATAACCTTAGATAGATTTATAAGGATGTGTTTTTAATTGTAAAAGTTATATGTAATATTTCCTGAGTTTGGGACCTGGGACATTGCTTAGTATGGATTTCTGTGTGCAATATTGACTGCGACTCTTAAGTTATAAAAAGGTAGAAATATTTTTATTCTAAAAATGGTACTTAATTGAAAACAAAATATCATCATACTTGGAATCACATGGATCGCGCTGGGCTTTGTCAATGTCGCAAATTGCGACTTTTTTACCTTATTGGCGACAAACTATACCATCTGCTGATCTTTTTGGCGACAACATTTTTGGCTGTTAAAAATTGTATATACAGTCTTTGGTTTGGAGTTGAGAAATTCAATGGCACCATGACAGGAAAAGCCACAGACTTGGATAAAAAATTGTGCCGGAATCTGTTGTTACAGAAACAAATCCTTTGTTCATATTGACAAACCACCCTAACATGGCATTGTTATTTCATAATCCGCATAATGCTGATGTCTGGCCTTAGTACACTGTGCTGTAATATAACCCAGATAGTCATGTTACCTGACTAGCTTCAATCGACCACCTGTGAAGGTGGGAACCGAATGACTACAATCTACCAGACGATGGCAGTTTGTTTCCTTTTTGAAAAATGTACCTAAAAAATTAGTTTTGCTGAAACTTCAAAGAAAACTGATTACCTTTGAAGCATCAATCGTTCTGTATATATACTAAGCAAATGAAAAAAAAATGATGTCTCCGTCAATGTTTTACAAATAAACAGGCATTCATTTGGTCCTTCAAAGAGCGCCTTAGCGGCGCATTCAATAACACATGAACCTTCATCAAAGCAAGCCGATGACCTTTGATCAAAGAAAGTCGGCAACAAACTTAAATAAAAGCATTGTTTCATTTTTCATAGTGATTGGAACATATTTATTGTGCTGTGAAAGTTTCCTGTTTGCAAAAAAAAGTTCAAGCTTACGATTACCACCAGTGTTGATATTAAAGTTCCAATATTTTGAAACAATAGATATGTGGCCGTCGAGTTAAATGAAGATGGGACTTCTTGCAAAAATGTGAAACTTTTTAATTTGTTCACATGTTTTGATTTTCGTATAAATAGCCTCATCCCCTTAGTAGCCTCAGCATCATGGTAGTTGTCTCTGGTTGACTAAAATTGAGGCCAATTTAAGTACATGTACATGTAGCATATAAACAACTATACAGCCACGTGCTACTAAGATAACAATAATCAGAGTGAATTGTTTTGGGGAACGTGTTTGTTGACAACGGGATATAGATCAAACGAGGACTAACATTTTTTACATATATGTGTTTTAGTTGTGTTTTCTAACGGATTTGACTGATACGTGTATTTTCTAACATATGATAGAATACTTGAATTCATGGATTTTTTTGCACAAATGTAGGTTGTCAATATACAAGTGCATTTCAGACTATTTCTCTTTGGCCACTTACAACAGGTCATCTCTTAAAAATTTCACTTGTATGCGAAATTTCAATTTATTTTCACACACACATCCCCCTTACTTATATAGACATCCAGTTATGTTGACAATATTACCT
The DNA here is from genome assembly GCA_016617855.1 of Megalonaias nervosa. Classification (NCBI taxonomy): domain Eukaryota; kingdom Metazoa; phylum Mollusca; class Bivalvia; order Unionida; family Unionidae; genus Megalonaias; species Megalonaias nervosa. The sequence goes on along the minus strand of JAECUM010093495.1, from coordinate 64,368 downwards.
TGGCCCCAAGGATGTCAAGATAAATGGATAGTACTGTATTATGAAAATGGCAGAATTTTTTGAAAACTGGTGACAAAGTATTGAGGTCGGAGATTTTTGTGGCAACAACTTTTTTAAAGCCAGTGCCATCACTGTAATCATGATTAAGACCCAGAAATTTCCTGGCAAGTCACATGTATGCAGTAAGCTTTATTGAGACCAGAAGGATAAATGTAGAAGAAATTATTATATTTTGATTAAAAATGTTTGTTTTTATATATTGTCTATTTTGTTAGGTCCCCGACATTTTGTATGCGCAAACATTTGTAGCTTCATGTATGAAATATAATGTACTCATCTTGCAGAAGATAGTTCAGCAAGCTCGACTCACAACTACATCAGCAGTGAATGTTGGAACTCTTAGCCCAGAAATCCCACTACGGGCCCAGAAGATTATTGGTAAATGGCTCTTGGGATGTGCCGGCATGTGTTTTGGTGCTGTAGTTTTAGGCGGAATCACAAGGTATGATAACAGTTTGAAAACCTTCTGTTATTAAGATATTATCGGATGAAAGGAATACAACAATAAAAAATATGAAGATAAATATAAACATTTGTGAAATATTATTATATGTTCATTCTTTCTCCATTAACATTACTTTGGCAGTATGTTATGATATTGAACACCTTTATACTGCACGATGCGTGCGTCAAAAAATAGTATAGTGTATTATTACTTTGTAAACAAACTTTGTACACTCATGTTGTAGACTCTTTAGGTTTTAGTTTATTGGATTTGTTTGTGGATGAATTAAAGAAGCTGTTTCGTTTGTTTGAAAGTAGAGATGATAAAGTGAATGATGTGGACGAGTTTACTGAGTCACAAACTAAACTTTCAAATAAGCAAATGAATGAATGTGATATTCACAAATGTCCACAACAAACCTGTGAGACGCAGTATTGAAATACCATTCTGATCATTTAACCAGTTAATTTTAGGAGAGATGTTTGTAACTTTTCATAAATGGAATGATTCAGACTATGACCAGTACTGTCTGGGGTACATAAAAATAGCATAGAAAAACATACTGAGGCCAAGAGCTATGGCATATCTATCAGAGATGTATCATGTTACAAGTCAGTCAAAACACTAAATTCAACACAAAATTGCAACTGAAGGTTATGGTAGAAAGCTATGAGCTTCAGAACCAATAAGCCAAGATGATGAAAAAGTATTATTTCCACTGGCTAAATGGACTGTCACATAACAGCTGCTTTGCAATTTATCCCATTTAACTGTTTTGATACAATGTTAGGCTAGTGATAGAAGACACACACGGTATGATACAGGTCATAGCTGGGGTCTTTCCAACAGCAAGCATGCAAGTGACAGGGCAAAAATATATATCTTCTTTAACTGTTAATAAGAATGGTAATAAATATACTTAGATTTATACATCTTGAATTTCCTCAGAATGTACTTTCTTAGTTAGTTTGCTATTTTGAATGACATCACTCATGTCATGGAAAACCTGATACACACTGAAATTGTACTGTAATTTTGACTACATTTCCAACTGAAATCACAATAACTTTACTGCACTGAATTGGCCCACTAAATCCAGTCCATGTTAAGCAGAAAAGCAGAATTGAGTTGGATCAACAGAAAAACAAAACCCATCAATTCAAGACCAACTGCAGAAGTTTTTTTGATGTGCATTCATTCAAAATATGACTACAAATTTCAAGTTTAAGTAGACCAAAATGAGAATATTTTAAAAACTAATGTCAAGCACACAGTAAAGTTCAGAGGTTGCTGGGTGGTGCTATGATTGCATTAATATTGTTATTGTATATTGATAAATCCATGTTTGTGTATTTGTTTTGGAATACAGCATAAATTCAGTTATTTTGTTTCTCATAGTGTATTCCTTTATTATTAAACCTTAGGTAGGAAAATGAAATGAGTATATATTAAAATGGTTACTGCATGTGTATGGGAAAATATGAACTCTTTTTTTTTCAGACTAATACTGCACTTCCAAAGGTCATGCAGAATTACACAGAAGAAACTCACTCATATTTTCCCATACAAATGCAGTCAGCTATAATTACGAAAATGGTTTAATAAAATCATTCATTGAAGAGTAGAATATCTTAAAAAGGTTTAATAATTAAAACACATTTAATATGCTATATTAAGGGAACAAATAAATGTGATTGGTGAGATTGTTCTCAATTCAACATTTATAAATATATATATATCCTGGACATAAAAACATGATTGCTTATCTTGGCAGTTTGTCCTTGATATCTTCATTCATATTGTTTCTTTAAAATAAATGCATAGTCGTGAATGATTAAAGGACTAACAATATCAGAGCCAGTAAGGAAAAACATAGAGGTATTTAACTGAAATTACCTGAATAATTATGGAAATAAGACAAGGGATTAATGTTTTGGAATGCATCATGTAGATAGAGATTATTATATACCCCGTCTTAAACAAGCAAACCTTGAGGATACAAATATCAGTAACGTATATAAACTCTGTATCAAATATGGTTAGAATATACTGTCTTCTTATTCAAGATTGATGCATTTCTAAAATATAACTATATTTATTTATCCCTTTTATTAATAATTGCTTATTGGTTTTAACAACACTTTCAACACATTATTGGTTGTATGATGCCAGGAAATTTGGAGCTAAGTGCTTTTCCCCAAGTACACACTGAGGCAACCAGAATTGCTGGGTGGACATTAAACCTTCAGCCCTTGGAATACAAGTCGGGTGCTGTACCAACTGAACTGATACTGTCTCATATTGTAGAATATTTAAAGTAATCAGTTTTCTTTTTTCTTTGTAGTTCTGGTTTTGTGAGATGGATCTCCATTGGTTGATGATTATTTTGACACCATGAGTGGGAGGAATTAAACTGATGTTCATAAAATCAAAAAATCATTCATCCAATAATTTGGATTATTTTACGGTTTTTCAAATTGTCTAAGTTCAGTTGGTTTAGTTCGATAGGAGTTGTCCCTAATGGCAATCCATAGATTCAAATTGGTCTGGTTTGAATTGGGTTGGCTTAGCTCCTTAGCAGCCAGTGCTAATGGCAATTAATGACTACAGTATGTATTTAAATTAGTCTGGTTTGAGTTGGGTTGTTTTAGCTCCTTAGCAGTTGGTGCTAATGGCAGTTCATGGCTATAGTATGGTTTTAAATGATCTGGTTTGAGTTGGATTGGTTTAGCCCCATAGCAGTAGACCCTAATTGCAATCCATGGCTGTTGTTTGGATTTAAATAGGTCTGGCTTGAGGTTTTTTGATAACATTATTACAAAATAGTTTTGTGGTAGTAGTCATTGTAAATGATGTAAACATAGTTAACATTTATTGCTTTCATTTATAAGTGAATTTGGAGATATTCTGTGTACCTGCAGGTTAACAGAATCAGGTCTGTCAATGGTGGATTGGCGTCTTCTCAAGGATATGAAGCCACCTCAGAGTGAGCACGAGTGGGAGGAGGAGTTCAAGCGCTATCAACAGTTCCCAGAATACAAGTAGTAAGTGGATTCAATAATGACTTCCTAGGAACTGCTCCATTGTTATTGGCCAAATCAGAGCAAAACAATAATCACTGTACATTTTTCCCTTGTTAAAACATTATGTAGTTTATAGTATTCCATTGTTAAGATATGAATTACTTTACATTGCCCCATAGATACCGCTCCAGTGGCCTAGTGGTTAGAGCATCTGCCTCAGATGCTGGAGGTCGTGGGTTCGAACCCCGGCCGAGTCATACCAAAGACTTTAAAAAATGGTACTAACAGCTGCCTCACTTGGCGCTCAGCATTAAGAGGTTAGTGTTAGGACTGGTCGGCCTGGTGTCAGGATAATGTGACTGGGTGGGACATCATGCTACATGTCTGCAGCATGATGCCCCAATGCGGGATATCACTATAAACTGTCACACTGCAGACATCGTAGCGATATGACTGAAAAATTGTTAAAGCTACGTTAAAAATCTAAATCACACACACATTGCCCCATAGTTAATACATGAATCACTTCACATTGTGTTATGTATATCTGTATGTGTCTTTACTTTTGGTCCATGACTGTAGAGCAATAAATAGGTGTTTACAAGTTTTGGTAATTTCCCATTGGAAGATTAAGTCATGTGGATTCCATTGTGATGTGGGGATGTATTGTGAAATATGTCACATGGGAGATATTGCAACATTGATCAAGTAGGAAAATATTGCAACAGAGAGCCATATGCAGTATATAATGACAGAGAAGTAGACAATTAATTCATATTTCCTGTGTTCTTGTTTTATTGTCAGTTTGCAGATGTGTTTGTTGTGTTTAGATATAATTTGAGAGGACTAATTTGTTTGGATTATTCATTGGAACTACAAAGTGCTTACTGACTTTGGACTAAAATATTATTCTTGGATTATTGTGAACTCATTCAAAGAAGTTTTGGACAATGCCATTGTGATACATCAAGATTGTTGGCACTTCGACATATTCAGGGATATTGGCACATCAGCACATTCAGGACCTGGAACTCATTTGGAACACTGTTCTTCAGGACTTCTGATAGAACTTTTTAGGATTATGTTGGATTTAATTTATAATACTGTAAGTTCTTAAACTTTCATTATATAACTTAGCGAATTAAATTATTTTTTAAATTTTACAAATCTTGTTGGTTTTGCTTCTTTCTGTTATTTAGTTTATGACAGTAGAGTCATAACAATTGTTACATAGTTAAAACAATCACTTTACATTACTCCATAGTTAAAACATTAATCACTTTATATTGTACCATAGTTACAGCATTAATCACTGCATGGTTGTCAATGGGAAAAAGGCCACCAAGATTATTTGTCTCAATTGCCATATTTAGGTTTCAATAAAAACAGAAAATTTCTTACCCCACTGTCATACCATTACTAAATGCCTCTAGTGTTATTAACCTTTTGGTGGCTAAATGTAAATTTTGTCTCTACTGGTCTCTGTAACTCAACCCTAAGTGTTTGGCTGAGAGCATGGGTACCTCTGCTACTGACCGACTTTAAAATGAAAAAAAATTATGGTAAAAGTTTCGCTTAGAGCAGCCAGATATAAATGCAGTAAAAATTAAAATACTTCAGCTGTTATCAGTTTTGCATATGTTGATAATAGCCAAAAAATTAGAAAATTTCGGCTGTTTTTATACCGCCATTTTGTTCATCATCATTATAATTTTCTTTGAAGCAGCTCAATGTAATTTTAGCAAAGTTAAGAGCAACAAAATACATAATTATGAACTTATTGAAGACAAAATAACATATAATCCAAGTCCACAAAAACATACCTTTAAAAATTTGCAAACTTTAAGACTGAGAGAACATTAGACACACATATAACGTGTCATATCCATCAAACCATGTACTACTTATTGTCCCGCATAATTACAACAAAAACACCAGGAAGAAAATAATGGCCCACAGATAATAACACTTGCTAAAAAGTTTTTATTACACAGATACACCCCATAATAAAGGTTCATCTTTTGAAATTACGAGTCTTAATTTCAATGTACTGAATTTCGTGTCTGCAACGTTATGTGAGGAATCCATAGGTTCACATGGGGACCTTTTATTGTGGAGTTCGAATAGTTCTCTAAACATCATAACTGCAGCACATACTGCCTTACAGTATGTCAGATATTGCCATTTGACTACAAGCACTTCCACATTGTTCATGTCTACATAGTTCCAAAGTTGTTATATGCGGCACCAAATTTGATTACGATCATGGGAGAGCCAGTTTTGTTCAGGTAGCAGAAGGTTCATCTTAGTGGTAACATAGTTAAATTAGACTGGTTGTGTTTGGTAACATAGTTAAATTAGACTGGTTGTGTTTGGTAACATAGTTAAATTAGACTGGTTGTGTTTGGTAACATAGTTAAATTAGACTGGTTGTGTTTGGTAACATAGTTAAATTAGATTGGTTGTGTTTGGTAACATAGTTAAATTAGATTGGTTGTGTTATATTTAATGTTTGAATCATTGTCTCATAAGAAGGGATGTTCTTTCACTGTAGATTTATGTAGGATTGGTTGAATCTGTAATGATGGAGGTTAGGTGGATAGCAGCATTTCTTGACCAACATACAATATTACTGTTTTTGCACTATCAGAGCTGCATTTAATTTAGGATTTAGTAATGGCTTTTGTACTCATACTTTATGCAGCAGTATGTGTCCATGTGCAGCAGGTACTATGCTGCTTGACTATATCATCTGGATTATCGTTTTTGGTAACGATAACTAAGAACATGAAAATTCATTATCTCTGTTATCACTTGTTATGTACAGAACCATTTGACAAAAATATATATTTTCCCTCCACCCATTTATTTATTTTGTTTATATTTACATTGTTTATGAAGTTCTGGATTTTCCAACATCACATGTAACGTTTTAATTTATTTGAATATTTATAGACGTTGCGATCATAGTTGGGATTTGGTGTCCAAGTTTTATATGTGACAAATGTAGTTTTTAACAAAATATGGTTAATTAATGTATAATATTGTTTTTTCATGTGTAAACTTGACCACTGAATACTGGCAAAGAGCTCAGATGAGATTAAATAATAAAATGTTTTCAGAATTTTTAAGTAGGAAAAAGTTAATCTTGTGTATGTTCCGCATATAACGGTGTCCAATTATGTACATTCGTTATATGTCAGGTTACTCCCATATGTCAAGTATCACAGAAGGCTTCAGTTAAAAATGAAATATTTTGTATTATTGTGCTTGTTTATGCCTATATCCACTTGTATTTGTATTATTGTGCTTGTTTATGCCTATATCCACTTGTATTTGTATTATTGTGCTTGTTTATGCCTATATCCACTTGTATTTGTATTATTGTGCTTGTTTATGCCTATATCCACTTGTATTTGTATTATTGTGCTTGTTTATGCCTATATCCACTTGTTTATGCCTATATCCACTTGTTTATGCCTATATCCACTTGTTTATGCGTATATCCACTTGTTTATACCTATATCCACTTGTTTATTTCTATATCCACTTGTTTATGTCTATATCCACTTGTTTATGCCTATATCCACTTGTTTATGTCTATATCCACTTGTTTATGTCTATATCCACTTGTTTATGTCTATATCCACTTGTTTATGTCTATATCCACTTCTTTATGTCTATATCCACTTGTTTATGTCTATATCCACTTGTAAATGTACAAAAAGAGGACATCAAGTTATATGTGCAGCTTTGTCAATACATTGTTTTTCTCGTCATGTTTAAGTCAAAGTTTGAATCCCTGAGGTAAGTTTATAAAATATTCATTAAATATAACTCAAAGGTATGCAGCCAGTACAAAAAAAAAGTTGCTTACACATTTTCAAATTTTGGCAATACACTTTTGGGACCCATGATCTGGTCCAAGCAACTAAACAAGCATTTCCAGATGAAACAAATGCTGTTAAAAAAAACCTCTATATCAAATGTCCGAATATATTTGGCTCTTACTAAAGTTCACCAGGTTTCTACCCCACCCCCACCCACTCCAAGGATTTTTTGGGACTAGTTGTAGAGGCTCCTGTATATGTTTCATTACAATTTCAGCATTTTAAAAAATTTCAGCACGAGCAGCCAGAGAGAAATAACCCTTTCTGACTTTAAGTTTATCTACTACATGGAGTATGCCCATCGCATGTGGGGTCGCGCAGTAGGCCTTGTTTTCTTGCTACCAGCGGTCTACTTCTTGAAGAAGGGATGGATCTCCAAGGCCATGAAACCCAGACTTGCCATCTACACAGCATTCATTGGATTCCAGGTAAAACTATTTTTTAACATTTCCTTATATATGGCAGAGTTTTGTTTCATGTTTAAATGTAGTGTGTATTAATTTATCTTTGTGGTCATACATTTTTATGGTTTATGGAAAGTTACACTTTAATCTGTAATTAAATTTATGGGCCATGATCTGTCTATAGAAGGATTATTGTTTGTAGTATCTTTAATATCATGACTTGTAGCAACCACAAAATCTCCCAAAATTGGTACACCATAAAAAAAGTCAATTGACAGTAATGTTCATTTTAAATGACAATACTTTGTCTTTCTCAATTAGCGTTTGTCAATTATCTAATTATTAGAACAGATACAAGTTAACCTGTGCAATCTTCAGGTAATATTAGTAATAATTACATTTTTCTTATTTATTTATTAGTCTCATTGGTATTTTATATTGAGTTAAGTGTAAAATATTTGCAAGCTTCACTGACATAATGTGGATATACATCTACAGTGAGGGCAGTGTGATTATATCTTGTTTATGACATACGATAAATAATGCTGTGAATGAAAAAATAAAAATAAATAAAATTAAACTTTATTCAGACTTTGATATGGTCATTGGAAAGTGGGAACCAGGGGACATCAATCTCATCAAAGTGAAGGCTATCATAAACGCTTTTTAATTCTGGAAGAACTGATTTGACTCTAAGTAGAGAGGCACCAAATCTCTTGACATGGACATGCTGGTTTGGCAGTTTCTCTGTTGGAGCTGCCAACTTGAGATAAGCGTAAAAGTCAGACATATTTCCTGCAGACTCATTGTCCTAGCTGACGTTATTTCCAGGAAGGGTCAGGTTATTCATACAGAATAGTCCCTTCATTGGTTTTTCGTCAAATTTGTTTACTTTGGAAGTATCCGATGATAACTATTTTTTGTGACAAGATGGAACAACAAATTGCCCACCTTTGTCTTGCCATTTCTGTATCCAGAAGCTTGGTCTGTGGATGCACTGTTAATCAGTTAAGATGTGTTATTGGCTTTTGCCTACCCCATGCCTCCCCCATGCCTACCCCATGCCTCCCCACCCGAGTCTTAGTACCAAAAATAATACAGAAAAAAAGGGTCAGAATTGCAAGATAGTTATCATAGCTAATCTCCGATAAGACAAGTCCTGAGTCAATGATCTACTTGATCTAGCAATAGACGTACTCTGGCAGATTATGACTGAACTGAATTTTCTCAAACACTCCTTGCCTGGACCATCTTCTCCTTTCATGCCTGGCTCTTGCAAGAGAAAGAATGTAGACCTTCAATTGTGGAGAGAATCTTGTGAGCAAGAAGGCCCCTTGCACTCCATGGCTTATGAGGGAAAGTGGTGTGTTGTCAGGGTCTGGTGCCAAGTCAGAGACAGTTTCCCTTTGAATACCTTGGTCCCTCAACTGGCTGACTTTTTCTCTACAGGGCTTCAAAGTTTCTAAAGTTGGCTTCCCAGGTCAGCTTGCTTTGTAATAAAAATAACATTTGTCTTTGATGTCCTGTTGTTAAGTTCAAACAAGTTTACTGCTCACTGCCAGTTGTGTTTGTTCACCACTAGGTCTTCTATTTGCTTGGCATCAGTAGTTATAATTAATACAAATGGGCATTGATGTCTGCAGGTAAATAGTATACACAGCAATAACTTGCTTTAATAATACTTTTTGTAACCCATGCTAGCGAACTGATCATCACTTGCACTCAAGTGGATGTATTTTCAAATAATGATTTTTATTTGCAAAATACTCTCATATAGTTGACCTGGGTATAATTCAGTCTTACCAGTAGTTATTTTACACTTAACACCAGAAAGGCAGATGTCTTCAAGCAATCAGCTGATTATTTCCCATTTGTCTGCAATTTTGTTGGATCCAGTTTTCATTCGGATAACATATTGAAACCTTTCAGTATAACCATACACGATTTGTTTCTCAAAATATTCATATCAATGAACAATGTGTTATCAGACATAAGCGATACATGCTTCAGTATGGATGCCTATGCTACATATATGGAGTTCATGGATATATTTTATTCTTTAATGCTCATGATGAAAAAAAGTAGGAATAAATGATAACAATACAAGGTTAGTTTCTTTCATTTTATTATGAAATAAGCGTTTTGTTTATTTTATTGCAATTTGCAGTGGGGAGGGGTAAATTCAACACAAATTTATATCGTTTCTTAAGTCTTGGGACATGTGACATAGGTAAAAAAAAAAGTTTCACCAAATTTTGGGACAGGAAAAAAAATAACTATTTTATTGTGTCCCAGTATTTATGGTAAATATGGCAGCAATACACCATAAATCAGTACTATCTCACTTAAACAGGGTTTTATGGGCTGGTACATGGTGAAGAGTGGACTCCAGGAACAAACCCAATCTACCAGCATCCCGAGGGTCAGTCAATATAGGCTGGCTGTACACCTTGGCTCTGCATTCTTCTTGTATGCACTTTTCCTCTGGGCAGGCCTCAGTCACCTGCTGACACCACTCAAGGTAAGGGCTATGATTCCTCTTAATAAATGAGCAGCTGGTTTATACATTCATTTGCATTATTGGTGCTTCAACTAGGAATTTCTTGCAAAGGGGAGGGAGGGCTGGATAGGTGCCTTTGGTAATATGGGCACTCTTAATGACCCCAGGGGCATTTTTTGCAACTTAAAGACTGACAGCCAATGATTAATGACATAGTATAATCTCTTTTGGAAATAAAATCAGGCAAAACAACACTAATAGTATGCGTTGTTATTATTGAAGTATTTGAATGGTATATAGAGAGGTAGAGGGGAGAAGGTTTGAATGTTGGGGACAGGGGCAGCAGAGGGGGAATTGTGGTGAGCACTGAGGGCATAGGGACAGTGGGTGAGTTCCCCTGTATATTTATTTGGCAGGAACACTGTTTAAATTAGGTGCCATCAGACTAGTGGTAGGTGAAATGTCCTACTGTATAGGTTGCCAGTGAATGGTGCCTGGTGGCAACGGCTAACAGTCCTACTACAGTACAGGTTGCCAGTGAATGGTGCCTGGTGGCAACAACTAACAGTCCTAGTGTACAGGCTGTCAGTAAATGGTATCTGGTGGCAACAACTAACAGTCCTAGTGTACAGGCTGTCAGTAAATGGTATCTGGTGGCAACAACTAACAGTCCTACTGTACAGGCTGTCAGTGAATGGTGCCTAGTGGCAACAACTAACAGTCCTACTGTATATGCTATACCATCTTGAAATGAGCATTTGTCTACTTGTTGAACATTCCCACGAAAGGACTGATTGTTTAGTTGTGTACAAATTTTTCTGTACTAACAATGCAAAGGTTTGCTGTTACTGAACACACCCCAGCTATGTGCAGAGAATACCATTAATAAAACTTTGATACGAAAATTTAGAGCTTTTTTTTATCATCAAGTGTAGAGTTGTATTACTGTCAGCTGAGTCACAGTTATATGTAGAAGCCAAAGTTTGTATATGACTTCAATTTAGTGCTTGGACATTTTAAATTTATTTATTATTTAATGAGTGGTTATAGCCTAGCAAATTTTTGTCTGTAAAGGTCAGATTAGACAAGCTAGACTAATGAGAATTGAATTTAGAGTACATATAGGAAGAACTTACACAAGAGGCCAACCTAGGTTCCCAAAATAAGGAGTCACTATTCCCTCCTGGCAAAATGGGGTAAGTTCAGGATGAAAACAATACCAATATCACCCAATATTTTACCTTAATCTTACTCCATATAGATTACTTAAACACAGTTCTGGTAAGTATATAGTAGACCAGGAGTTAAACTTATTCCATGCATATAACTTAAATACATTCCTAACCAGTATTTAGTAAGCTGGAAGTTAACCTTATTCCTTTCAGATAACTTAAATACAGTCCTGACCAGTATTTAGTAAACTGGGAGTTAACCTTATTCCATACAGATAACTTAAGCACAGTACTGATCAATATTTAGTAAGCCAAGAGTTAACCTTAGTTTTTTCCCCAGTAGCATATAAGCTATGATATTCCTTATGGCAAGATTTGTTTGATTGAGGAGAAATAAATTGTATGTAAATTGTTTGTAAGTGTATTGATTTTTAATGTTGCAATAAGTTATTTCTCTTTGAAAATGACATTTAAATCTTTTCTGATCAAACCACAAGTTTCTGTGAAGAACATTTTCAATGGGTTCCCACAGGTACACAACGTATTATGGCAGAGATGCTAGAGTGTAGATCCTTTGTTGCAGTTGATCTGTTAGTTATAGTCATATTAATAAGTCTGTTTCATAGTGCATCTGGTCAGTAACTGACAAAATCTAACTGTAAAACAAACCTTGCACCCATTTCAATTAATGGCAATGAAATGTTTTCATAATCAGTTAAATTTGACATTGGAAAGCAACTTTTTCACCATAGTCACACCCCACACCCTAGGATGTGTCCTTTTGGCTATGTATAAAATGTCTTATTCTGTGTTAAGATTGTTTGAACTTTAATCATCGAACTGATCTTTAAAATCAGTCTGAATGATTGAAATTGTTCCTGTTTTAATCTTCAAATGAGTAGTCAATACTTTATAAACTAGGGAAAATGTATGATTTTCAGATACCAGACACCAAACAGATGACTCTCCTGCGTCGATTCTGTCATCCTATGATGACCATGATTGTTGTCACAGCCTTTTCAGGTTTGTTAGAGAATTGCTTCAGTACATTTCATATTTTGTTTCTGAGTTGTACTTTGTGTCTTTTTATGGTAATTAAAGCAAATATGATGCTAAAATATTGAGTCAGTAATATAAATGTCTTTATGTAATAACCTTCTTAATTTAGAGGAGGAAATGTGACTGGATGCAGATTTATATAATGTTTTGATGTTGATGATAATTTTCCCCCTCAACCTCCACAGCATGCACCCCTTTCTAGATTTAACCAAATGAAAAACAATACTGCTAAAAATTGATTTGATTAAAAATGATTTTATTAAAATCTACATTGATGCCAATACATAGGTATCCATTCACACTTGAATTCTTTCCCAGTGTTGATCTGGCACCACTTCAGAGATATAGATTGGAATCAACAAGCTTTTGGGTAATCAGGACTAAAATCAAGATGCATGTTAGTTTGTTGGATGCTTTTGAGAAGAGGTGAACATCATAAGGAAGCAAAACGATCGCATATTGTCCAAAGCTTACCAGTCAGTATGAACAGCTCACTTCTACAAGCATAAATTGATTAATTCATTTCAGTATAAAAGTGGGTTCAAGGCACTTCAAGAATTATATTCTAATATGTGGGAGAATCTTCATTTGACATTGGATTAAGTTGACTGGTTTCAGCATGTTTTATGGCTCAGGAGCACAATTAGATTAGTTAGTGCTAAGGCTTTGGGAGTAAATTTTTGCTTAAGGACACATATCTGACCTAGGCTGATGTTTTATTAGTATTTGAACCGATACATTTTCACTTGCACGTTTGACATGTAAACCATGGAGCCTCTCTGGCACCTTGATCTGAATTTAATCTGAAAAATATTATTAAAAATATATTAAAATGCACAAACATTTGTGAACACTTCAGTCGTTTGCATCTAAATCTAACCTGGTGAAGTTGACATGAAATTGATCGCTTTTATAAAAAATATTATTAACTAAGTTTCATAATTTTACAGCATAGAGAATTTAAATTTATATTTCTGTTAGATCAACTTGCTGGAAACTTGGTACAAGATGATCAGTTGAGCTATTGGGGTTTTAGTCATAACATCCATTAAGGTATATCAGTCTGTTAGTCTGTTTTGTCCATCTGTCTGTCCTTCCATATGACATAAACAGTCAGGCTGGAGTTTGTGTTCAGGTCATTTTCTTAGACACAATTACTTGAATAGTTAATAAAGTTGGTATTTATACTGTCATGTGAAGTACAACTTTTAGAGAGAATTAAATCACTTTGTCTTATTTTTTATGGTCCAGTGATTTTTGTTAACATTTACCTTTAGCCCACTTTTCATACACTGTTGCCTCTGAAGTCACATTATTTGTTATATGTTATATCATTGTGTCCTGGGGTGTGCTACAGCTGTCATTGAAAACTAGGTCATTGAAGTTGGGAGAGATAGGATGTAAAATGACTTGCTTGTGACATATTTATCTTATAAAATAGTAAAAAAATGAAAATTTTGTTAACAGTTTTAATGATGCCAATAAATGGTCCTGTGAAAGAAAAAGATAAGTTACAAAAATATAGGAGAGGTTGGAAAATTTTTCGTGATTTATGACCTGAATAAATTGGCCGTGTAGGATTTCTGTTGAAGAAAACTGATGTAACTATACTTATGCAGTTCTGAAAGAAAAACTGACTCACCAGCATGCAGTTTTTTAGCAGTTTTGAATTGCTTAGACACTTAGCCATATTTAAGAGTGGTTTTTTTATTTTTTATTTAAAAAAAGTTAAATACTCGAATGTTTCCACAGAAATCATCCTTTACATTGTTAACATTAACACAGTCCTGCTATTTCTTTCAGGTGCATTTGTGGCAGGTCTGAATGCAGGGTTGACCTATAACAGCTGGCCAAAGATGGCTGACAAATGGATTCCTGATGACCTCTTGGCCTACACTCCAACTTGGACAAATTTCTTTGAGAACCCAACCACTGTTCAGTTTATTCACAGACATCTGGTTAGGGGATTTTAGACACTTTTCACAAGCATGTAAAAGAAAGCAAAAATAAACATTAAAAACTCACTCCAATGCTCACTGCAGTTATATGGCAACATAAAACTCAGCCCAAGGCACATAGTAATTATATGGCAATAGAAAACTCACTACAAGGTTCATCGCAATTATATGGCAACAGAAAACTCATTCCAAGGCTCATTGCAGTTGTATGGCAATAGAAAATTCACTCCAAGGCTCATTGCAGTTATATGGCAATAGAAGACTCACTCCAAGGCTCATTGCAATTATATGGCAATATTAAACTCACTCCAAGGTCTATATTAGTTATATGGCAGTGGAAGACTCACCCCAAGGTACATTGCAATTATACGGAAATAGAAAATTCACTCCAAGGCACGTGTATGGCAATAGAAAACTCCCTATAGCAATTATGGCAATAGAAAACTCATCCCAAGGCCTATAGCAATTATGGCAATGGAAAACTCACCCGAAGGCAAATAGCAATTATGTGGCAATAGAAAACTCACAACAAGGCAGTTCTAAGAATTTCGCACATAAAAACATCATGCCATATTTTCCTTTCTTCCATTGATACAGTTGATAAGATATGAACATTGACCTTAAGCACAAGTGTCAGTATTTAACATTTGTACCAAAAAATGATGTTTACAAATGAACAATATTTTCATTTCTGTATTGCTTCTGGATATTAGCACTGACATATATGTGTACTGGTTTAGTCTAGACATGCCCTGTTCTCTATATTCACATATATGTGTAATGGTTGAGCGTAGACATACCTCTTTCTCAATATTCACATGTGTATTGGATGAGTCTAGACATGCCCCTTTCTCTGTATTCACATATATGTTTAATGGATGAGTCTAGAGATGCCCTTTTCTCCATATTCCAGGCTGAGAGTACAGTTTTGATCATTGCTGGATTCTGGTGGATGGCTCGTAAAGCTCCACTTCCTCCCAGAACCCGCCTGGCAGTCAACTCACTTCTTGGAATGGCTCTCGTACAGGTTGGTTAAAATCATCTTTCTTTGTTGAATACATTATCCAGTCACATTAATGTTAGGAGTTATTTCTGCTACCCTACCTCCAGAATTCAGAATTACTTCTGCCACCTCCAGAATCCAAAGACTTGAAAAAATCTCTATATTTTTATAGACATTGGTAAGTAACTCTTACATATTACCTCCCCTTATCCCACTAGGTTTGCACTTTCTGTACTGGATATCACCTGTTTTCAATTTCACTGCAAACTGTCAACAGGGCTCCAAGAATACATGGATTTCTATTTTTTCTGTTAGTCATCCAACAGTCAGTTTTGATGGTACAGTAAGTCAATCATACTATATAGTTTATACTACATTTTTGTGTATTTTGGTGAATTTCAGATAATTGTGCAAATTTGTTACCGTTTCATACTTTTCCAGACCATCATATTGTTGTACAAGTAGTCCAGGATGTCCCAGGACCAGATTTTGCATTATTACAGGGTGGAAAATTTTTGGCAATGCATGCTGATGAGATGGCATTGTCTTTGCCATACTGTATGACATATCCCAGGACACACATGCTGGAGGACAAAGACTCTTAAGTTGATAACTGTTCTGAGTGAAATGATAATTCCAATTCTCCGTGGAAAGAACTGAATTCAGTATCAAAGCTGCCACAGAAGAATGTTTTTATATCATGCTCTCTAAGGAGTGCCCCCCACCACCATACACCCAATCTTTGAAGATTTCTGAAATAGTCAGTCGCTTAACAAAAAGAAATCAGTAGTTCAGCTATTAACAAGGTCTATTTATTGACAAGTCAACTTTCAACTATTCTCCATATTGGTGCAAGTTGCACAGCAACACCTATCATATGGATATTCCTAGCCTGACAAAGATTTGCAATCAGTATGCAGACAAGTTTTCGATGCTACTTCAAAACTTGTACCTAATGTGGTTTCTGTTTTCTCTCTCTTGGATTTGGCCTCTCTGGCAGTGTACCACTTGGCAGTGAAAGCTGAGATTAAGTTCTGACCAGAATATTCGGAGGTTGCAGTATGGATCGTTAGGATGCTTGCCATAAACATATTGAGTCAGTACAAATGCTCAGTTGATTAGATTTGGCCAGAAGACTTTTTCTCACGGACACCTTGCTATCCGTATTTTTCCTTACATGGAAGGTGTGAAAACCAGTCTAGCATCACAAGAGGCACACATGCCTTAAATGTTGTTAAATTGAGTCATACCTGCAAGAAATCTATATGAAAATTTCCTCCAAAATTGCAAGTATTAAAATCGCTATGTCTTTAATCTGCCTAAAGACAAGATAAAACTATGGCCTTGATGAAATTTGACCTGGTACTCTTGATTTGCATTGCTAATCGCATGAGTACACAATCTCACAACCCACATTTTCAAATGTTGTAGGAAAAAAAATATTAAATGAAAGTCGTATACTGGTTGTAATAAAATCCCCGACACACACAATCCCTTGCTGGATCCAGTGCACTTGAAAGGACTGTTATTTGTCATATGATTTTGTATTATTAGAGAGAGAGAGAGAGAGAGAGAGAGAGAGAGAGAGAGAGAGCTTCCTTCTTTGGCTCTTCAAGAAGTTAGCTCCCAACACAATTTAGGGCTACTGTTCCACAATTTTGGACACATTTTGTGATCATGTACAAATACCTCTCTACCTATTTGTGAACTTGTATCAGCTTAGGACTCCAAATTAAATCTTCTGTGGGTTCTAAATCAGTTGAATAAGGAACCCTTTGAATCACTGTACAGAGCCCCAGGACTTGCATCATATACAAGAAATGCTTTATTGTCATTCTTGTGAGCCACAGTTACTTTGATGGTAGAGGATCTGTCTTGTAATCCAAGGGTCATGGTTGCCATATCCCACTCAGGCCAGACCAGGTTGGCTGATTCTGTGCATCCATGGGACCTTGGTATGATACAGGTAATATTGTCTTAAAAAGCATCAAACAAACCTGGTCAAAGTACAGCAGGCAAAATCAGCAAGGAACATGCTTTGTTGGTCAACCTGAACTGTTAGAGATTCCACCACAGTGGTTGGTTTCTCTCATGATTGTCTCCAATTTCATTGACAAGAACAAGCTCCTGCTAATGGTTAATAAGTCCTTTGGACCCTTCATTCCAGAGTGTCTGCAGGACACGATGAGAGCCCTGAAGCGGTAGCAAAAGTGGACTGAACTGGTCAGAGGAGGAAGAGCTTTCTTGTTCTTCTCAGAGAATGAAAGGGATAATATTTTTACTCAGCCTTTGTGACCCTGGATACAATGCATTATCTGATCAGCCCACGAGGAATTAACTCGAGAACAAATGAAATTCTTATGCATATCAGCTCACAAGGTTTGGATGGTTACTACCAGATAGTATATGGGTACAACAGTGCCTTAATTAACATCATCCAAGCCATGGGATGTAGGTCAGGGATGACATTCTCTATATATTTTTACAAGAGAGACATTTCATCCCAAAGAGTCCAGTTTAACATGGTGGGACATGTATCAACTGCACAATAGGCTGCCTTTCTAGCTTGTTCATCAGCTTTGTAATTAACTGGCTTACTGGCTTTCTTATTCCTTGAATTTGCAGGAATGAAACATTTTTTCCCCTGAGCTATGTCCCTGTATTTGTGCTAACCCTAGCCGTAATCTCACACAAACTCAATGCTGCTTCACACACATTAGGAATTCAGATACAGTGTCAGATCGAAGGTAAGTGGATGCAACTACCTCCTTAAACCGCACTAAAACTTGTTTCTTCTTCAAATATATTACCTGATCCTTAGTTTTAGCTAATATCCCAACTTGTTATGATCAGGTAATATATTTGAAGAAGAAACAAGTTTTAGTGCAAACTGTGTTTCTTTTGTTGTACATGCTGGATCATAATATGTGCACATGCTTCCAAGCTGTCCTGTCAGTTACATCCTTGCTAAAGCATGCTTATGTAATCCAGTAGTAGTGCATAGTTATTA
Source organism: Megalonaias nervosa (assembly GCA_016617855.1). NCBI lineage: Eukaryota > Metazoa > Mollusca > Bivalvia > Unionida > Unionidae > Megalonaias > Megalonaias nervosa. Next base: position 45,844 of record JAECUM010093495.1, on the reverse strand, counting down.
TAATTGCAAATTGTTCAGTTATCTCAGGAAGGCCACAGCAGACTATAAATAGTATACAATTTGTCAAGGTGATATTAGTGGAATTGTGAGTCAGTCACTTTTCTATTGACATTGGCATAATTATCAGTAGTTTTGTCAAGGCTTTGAATAATGTTTTTCATTTGGGTATAGTTCTTAAACCCTTTAATGGATTCAGTTCATACTTTAGATATCTCATAGAGTAAAGGCAACAGACAAATAATACATGTTTTATTTAAAAATTTTTAATTTGCTTAATTTTCCACAGACCCATCATGGATTCTGTTCATACTTAATTTTCCACAGACCCTTCATGGATTCTGTTCATGCATAATTTTCCACAAACCATTCATGGATTCTGTTCATGCTTGATTTTCCACAATCCCTTCATGGATTCTGTTCATTCTTTATTTTCCATACATCCTTCATGGATTCTGTTCATGCTTAATTTTCCATAGGCCCTTCATGGATTCTGTTCATACTTAATTTTCCATACCCCTTTCAAAGATTCTGTTCATGCTTAATTTTCCATAGGCCCTTCATTGATTCTGTTCATACTTAATTTTTGACAGACTTTCATGGATTCTGTTCATACCTAATTTTCCAGAGACCCTTCATGGATTCTGTTCGTACTTAATTTTCGACAGACCCTTCATGGATTCTGTTCATGCTTAATTTTCTGTAGGCCTTTCATGGATTCTGTTCTTAATTTTCCATAGCCCCTTCACGGATTCTGTTCATACTTAATTTTCCATAGCCCTTTCATGGATTCTGTTCATTGATTTTCCACAGACTCTTCATGGATTCTGTTCATGCTTGATTTTCCATAGGCCCTTCATGGATTCTGTTCATACTTATTTTTCCATATGCTCTTCATGGATTCTGTTCATGCTTGATTTTCCATATGTCCTTCATGGATTCTCTTCATACGTAATTTTCCATTTGCTCTTCATGGATTCTGTTCGTGCTTGATTTTCCATAGGCCCTTCATGGATTTTGTTCATACTTGATTTTCCATAGCCCCTTCATGGATTCTGTTCATGCTTAATTTTCCGTAGGCCCTTCATGGATTCTGTTCATGCTTAATTTTCCACAGACTATTCATGGATTCTGTTCATGCTTGATTTTCCATAGGTGTTTGATGGATTCTGTTTATGCTTAATTTTCCGTATGCCCTCATGGATTCTGTTTATACTTAATTTTCCATAGCCCCTTGGTGAATTCTTTTCATACATTGGTGTCTCATTATAAAACAAAAAGACAATATATGCTGTAATGCATTCAGTTTTACATAACTGCATTATTTAATAATTTTGAGTAACAGTAGATTTACACAATTTCTTTCAGCATGTGCTTGACACGCAGGTCAGCATGTCATGGCCAGATTGTTTGTCAGTATGAGTAATAATGTAAACTTGTAATCCCAAGAATTCTTTTATTCCGCAATGCAGATTTGTTGTAAGATATGTGTTCTTCTCTTTTACAGGCAACTCTAGGAATCACAACTCTTTTGTCACATGTCCCTACCCTTCTGGCAGCAACACACCAGTCAGGATCTCTGGTGTTACTGAGTGTGGCTGTTTGGGTCGCCCATGAGCTGAGAAGACTGCCTAAATAAGATATAAAGAATATACCAAAGTGGAATCAATTTCCAGCCTAAATTTACAGTGTACAGCACTCCTATAATGATCAAATATTTACTGCTTTTACATCTGAATGAATCACAGTCTTCTAAACTGAAAATTGCAGAGGAAACTTTCTCCCATCTTTTGGCAAAAAGGGATTACGTACATTTTTTAGATATAGTAGGATGTAATGATGGTAAGAATGGTAGAGCATTATGTACATTTTTTTCACACTTGGTCCAAATGTTTGCTGATGTTTTAGAAAATAGCATTAATCCATTAATTGTGTGTCAAAGAATTGACCATGTGAACTGTGTCAACTCCTCATTGCAGTCCAAACACACTGTCAGTGGCGTTTACTCCTCATTGCTATCTGAATAGACCCTGTCAGTGGTGTCTACTCCTCATTGCTATCTGAATAGACCCTGTCAATGGTGTTTACTCCTCATTGCTATCTGAATAGACCCTGTCATTGGTGTCTTCTCCTCATTGCTATCTGAATAGTCCCTGTCAATGGTGTCTTCTCCTCATTGCTATCTGAATAGACCCTGTCAATGGTGTATATTCCTCATTGCTATCTGAATAGACCCTGTCAGTGGTGTATATTCCTCATTGCTATCTGAATAGACCCTGTCAGTGGTGTATATTCCTCATTGCAGTGAGGCAAGAAACATGTTGTTGAGAATTTAAGTTTTGTAGAATATACCCTAAATTGTATGGCATGATTACACTGAAAAACATTCAGCTTTTTTCATTGCCAGTTGTGATACTGTACCAGTTGCACTCTTATATTTATCATTGAAAACTGTTTAGTAGAGATGGACAAAATTTCATCTAGTAATTTTACTTCACGAGGACAATTTTTCAATTTTCTGGGACTTTATGAAAAGCATTTTATATTATGTGGACTTTTTATATTTTGATATGTGCTTATTTTATTTTAGGTGGCATGTTCAGTTATGAGGCAAACTCAGTGCTTCATGTATATGTATGTGGGCAAACTTTAGCTGGCATGTTGTTTTCCAGATATATTCATGCACATCATCAAATAAAATTTTTAATGAAGTTGAGTAAAGAATAAAAATAGAACATTTGTTTGAATATTGAAGAAAAAAAAACCATTACAGTTGTTTTGAGATTTGTAAACTGGTGCTAGTTTTAAGTTAAAGTATATGATAAACAGGGTATATAAGTTACTGTCTGATATCTTATGGAACTCGTTCTGTCTTGGCCAACTTGCAAAAGCTTATCTGCCACATGGAAAACAACTTTACCACTGGCGATAATGTAAATGACGAGAAGCTATTAAAGTAAAAATGGACAGAAGTCTTAATGAAAAACAAGTAGACAGTGTCTATAGGTCCCTCACATCTAACATTTAACTGCTTAATAGAATAAAAATTTACTTGACAAAGGACTCCAGAATTCTATGCTGTAAAGCTATTGTAGTAGTTCCCAAGCAGATAGAATTCACAGACTTCAAAAAAAGCAAAGCTCTGTTGATTCTTGCCAACCCCTTTGACGCACCATCATCAGACTTGTTCACAGAATTAAAATCGTTAAGAATTGATGAGAGAATGGGTTTTCTGAAAGCAGTTCTGGTTTTTAAATGTCAGAGATGTTCCAAATTACATGACTCTATTCTACAAAACATTATCTCCCTCTAATCAAAGATCAAATTTAAACAACAAATTAGAATCACCAAACCATGCATTCAACAATTCAAGTCTCTAGAATTCAGGGGCTAAAATAAGGAATTCACTTCTTGTTCACATTTGATCTGCTGAATAAGTTAAATCCTTTAAAAAGCGTACATGCAGTATTTCAGATCTACATATTAACAAACTAACAAGGAAAATATAAGTTCAAAATTGAGTTCTGGGATTTATTACCATAATGCTCTTCAAATTTATCACTTGCTTCTTTTGTTTCTTTTATATTAGCATATTTATAAAAGTATGTATAAAATGTCTCATGTATATATATATATATATATATATATATATATATATATATATATATATATAAAACTGAACAGTGAAAGTCTCTCTACTGTTGTACCTAATAATGTTTTATGACAAAGTATAATACTATGTACACTTTATTACATGCCACATTTTTTTAAAAAAAAAACGCCTATATCTAGGCAGAAATGATCATGAAACAAAATTTTCTAAATCCTCCTTTATAATGTATTAGTATGTATTTGTAGATGTATTTACCTGTAAATAGATATTTTCATGAGAGAGGGAAAACAGGCATTTAGATTTGTTGTTTTTAGTCTACAGGAAGATTAGCTGTACTTAACTAATTGAGTTACCCTCTTTAAAAAAAGACATTATGATTATGATTATTATATCAGAGAAAGATCTGAGCTTGAATCACTTTAAAAAAAACAAACAAGACTGTACATGATTCCACTTTTACTTCAGGAGACTAATGTGATGCGCATTTGAAATATTTGCATTCTTTGGCAGATATTATTTGCGACTAGTCATGATTTGTCAGTCACGTATAGGTAAATCATGTATGAATGTTTCTTGCTAATGGTATGTGAGACTTTCTTCATTTAGACCAAAATTGTGTTGTTTATTTTGAATTCTTAGATCATGTGTCTTTATGATTATGAATTCTTAGGTCGTCTGTCTTTATGATTCAGAATCCTTACATCATCTGTCTTTATGAATTCTTAGGTTGTCTGTCTTTATGATGATGAACTCGTAAGATCATCTGACAGGAGTTAATTAAATAAAAGGAATAAACACATTCAAATTTGTAACAAAGTTTTCAGAATCATTTTGAGTTAGATCCATGATTCCTTGGCTCAGTGTTCCAGAACAAATCAAGTGAAATGATGTACCAACTTTATGCACTGCTATGTAATCAATGCATTGTACGATGTTATTATACTTGATAGTAATTGTGCATTTTCATTTGAAAATTTATAAGTATACTATAGCTTTTTTAAGTTGTGTTAATCTGGGTGGGGTATTTAAGTGGATCTATCTTTCAGAGCAGTTACTGTCGGCAAAAATTATGCAGGCTTTTATATATCCATTGTAAATAAATTTGGTGTGGGATATACATGATAGTTTGAGAAAAGTAAGAATAAAGCGGTCTGCAGATTTTATAGTTTTGTAAATATGTTGACAGTTCATGCAGTCTGACATTTATGGAAGTTAAATTTCATTGGTTTTTAGAGGATCTGCCTGTTTCCTTGGAAATAAAACATTTTGAATAAAACTTTTTGTGAATAAAAATGCATGAGCTGGGAGAAATATGAACGCAAACTTCTGCAGGAGTGAAAGAAACATAAGACAAACAAAAACTATATAATTTTATTTAACTTGGATAGAAGAGTACATTTATGTTAATAGAATGAATATGAAAATAAAGAATCTCTCCAAAAGTTGCCTTTCAAATAGCATGTTCTAACCCTTCAACTTTAGAAGTACATGCACCTAAGTTGAAATGAATAAAAAGAGAAATATATTTTTTTAATCTGAGTCACAATATATAAAAAGGCTGAGTATAAAAAAGCTCATTACAAAAATAATTGCATTTGTTAACCATTTTTTCTAAATATATGAAGTTAGTACAAGTTAGTACTGAAACTGTAATGTGAAACTTGGCAAGATGTATAAACGAGGATATCTGCTTGTATTGTGCGAATAATGGATATATTTTATCGAGTTAGTGAAAAACTAGTCTTTTCTCTCAAGGAAATTTTCATCCATGAGATGAAGTATATTCTTTATTCACTCAGAACAGGCAAATTTTCTTTTTATTTTATGCTCAAACATGCTGGCCTAGTTAAGTATGTAACAAACCAAAGTAGCTGATTTCTATGGTAATGTCAGCCGTTTACAGTTTATGTTCGGCTGTGTTTTATGTATACTTGCACAGAATATATGAGTTAGAACTTAATTTATGTTCCTAATTTAAGATAAAAGAACATTAAAAAATTGAAGAAAAAAACCCAGTGGGATTCGAACCTGGTATTCCTTGATGACAAGTCGCCATGCTTTCCACTAGACCAAGGAATTAACAACATGGCATATCAAAACTACTGGTTATAATATTATCAACATTTACCGACTGCAGTGAAACAATAACTTTGATAATTCACACCTGTTAATTTTCAAAATGATTTGAAAAATCTACTAATTTATGGACTAGTATAAAATACAATTAATTTGGGGGGGGGGTCCTTCATAAGAAAATAATGGTAAATGAATCTAATTAAGAAGCTGAAAGATGAAAAATATGTAAATGAAGAAATTTATACCATGGCACACAGAGCAGTAAAACATCAAAATCTATTGTCATGTGCCTAGACACTGTATACAAAATAAAGTGCTGACATTTTTGTGAATCAATTAAACATTGCAGTATCATTTATTTTCATGGGTCTCAATTTTCGTGGTTTTGTAATTAAAAAAAAGAAGACATTTTCGTTGGTATAGAACTTAAATTTGTGGTTTTACCTGTCAAAGTTTGCATATTTAATTTCATGGATTAACTTCTTCAGATATCCCAAACAAAGAACTCAACTCTGACAACAAAAGACAATGACTGCAATAGTTACACTAATACTGCCAAGATAAATCACTCACACTCATCATTAAAGGTAGCCAGTGCAGCCAAGCTGTTTGGTTATTAAAGTACATGTGTATGATCTCTTCCTTTAAACACCCTCCATAAAGTCTGCAGCACCAGTTACTTTCTGATGACCATGGCCTTAACATAGTCCTGAAGCGTGCATACCTGGATAAAATGAGAGGTGCTTTCTGGTGGATTTAAATTTTTTGATTACAGTTTCACCTGAATGTAGAATCAATCTGAATAAGTATTAAATCCGATTTCCATCTATCATTTCATATTCTTTCTTTCATTTTGAATATCTTACGCTTTTTCTTGTTTCTCTCTATACTTTTGATATCAATTTAAGGCAGTGGAAATTACAGCTACTGGAAACAGTAATCGTATGCTTGTGCACTGAAACAATAGAAAATGCTTTTCTCATTCTTTTTCTTAAAAGGGTTCAAGTAAAATAAACATGTAAAAACTATTATTTATTTTCCTGATTAAAAAATGAGTCTGATTTATTAAATAGCTTTGCTGATCTTTAGGAATGAAATACAGTAAAAGAAAATGAAGTGGGGTGGGTGGGTGGGTATCTTTATCATAAACGGCAATGGGGGGGTCTATAAGTTTGTGGTTTTGGACAACAATGAAATCCATGAAAATTAATATCCTATGAAATTTAGTGATACTACAGTAATTATAACAGCTTTATATGCTAACTGTACACTTCATCAGATAGCTGTGTGATACTGGTTCATTATGAACTATTTCTGCCTAACTGACTTTGATATATAGTCAACAACAAATACATTATGAAATGTATAAAAATCATTACAGAGCATTCATGTAATAACGTGGTAAATATCTTACAAATTATTTCTCTATTTCGGCTACTTCTGACCCACTATCCTCACAGCTCATGTTCTTTCAGAAAATATTGCTGCTGTACAGCCAGCTGTTTGACCACTGGTTCATCTAAATATCTGTACATCAGATCCACACCTTTGTACACAAGCATGTTTTCTAGATCCTACATGCTTCTCTTATCACTGACTGAAATCCAATCACATGCAAGGGCTGAAGAGCCAGACTGTATGGTGCTCAAATGCATTTCATTGTGATGTCATTAGTATACTGGGATGCCTGCCATGTGCTACTTTCTGCTCCATTAATGCAAGTAAAGAATTCCTGACTTGAACTCCTATGTATTTGACAAAATTGTCACATTCTGCATTAAAGTCATTGTAGAGAGAAAAAAAATCACAGTAAATGCAACCGATACTGAATGAGATGCAGTTATCAGAATGTAAATTTAAATCAAGTTAAAGCTATTTTAAAAATTTTATGCAAAGAAGAATCAATATTACATATAGTGATTTATGCCTAGATGGGAAATTTCTAAAGATGCAAGCCAGCATGCAAAAAATATGCTATTTTACTGAAATAGACCTGGCATTTCTTATGTTAATTGTCTTGAACAACAACTTGTGAAAGGTGATATTCTTTCATAGTGATATCCAGCAACATATAAAAATCTAGTGTAAGCATTATCTATACTTTAAGCTGTTAATTATATTAATTACACATTACAAGAAATCACCACATGGTTTATATAAATAACACATGCTTGGTACATTTTCTAATGCTTGTGTACAATACATACATACATATACTGAGGTTAAAGAGGGGCAACCATATGTATTTCATGCATATAACAAGCTAATGTAGCTTTGTTTTCACCTGTTGTGGCAATAATTGTTGGTAAAATATCTTCCTTCATAGAATCAGTTGACTTTTATAATACATTTCATAAATGAGATATTGAAATATATCAGTGGGAGACAAATACATATCAGTATATTGATTTATAACCCCACCCCATTCAATCCATATCTAACTTGCCAAAACTTTAACATGAACTTCGGGAAAGTGCCACCTATGTTTCATCATGCAAAAATAGGTGAGACAACTCAGCCCAAAGAAAAGTACCACATGTGCCCCATCCTGCTAAATAAAAATAGGTCATAAAACACCCTGTTCCAAAAAGGTACCACCTGTGTCTCGTCATGCTAAAATAGGTCATACACACCCAAGAAGTGCCACCTGTACCCCATCATGCTAAAATAGGTTAGACCCACCCAAAAGGTACCACCTGTACCCCATCATGCTAAAATAGGTCAGACCCACCCAAGAAGTGCCACCTGTGTCCCATCATTGTAAAATAGGTCACCCACCCAAAAAGTACCACCTGTACCCCATCATGCTAAAACAGGTCAGACCCACCCAAAAGAGTGCCACCTGCACTAAAATAAATCAGACCTGCTCCACCCTCAAAAAAAAGGGGGCACTTCTGTCTCATCATGCTAATAGAGATCCGACTATAACGAAATTAACTGAAACTGGTCTTACAATAAAGCTATGTAATACTGTACTAAATACTGATTTATTCTAAAATATATCTTTGGCAACATTTGGAACTGAACCACAATACAATGTTCGAGAAAGTAGTCGAGCATGCTACACAGCACTTATTATATGAAACAACTGACATGAACACTGCAAATTTTAAGTACAATGTCACGAACACTAGCAAAAGAAAAGCATCTTAAAGATTACCATATCCAGTTTTTTGCAAACATCAACATTATTTACCTGGAAACACAAAACTAATCATAAAGGAAGATATTGTCATCAGTTTATTAGCATTCTGTATACATTACACTTGGTGATTGTCAGAACATATTTGAAATTTGACATGAATGATACTTAACTGGCCACTGGCAGTATTTGACATTGAAAACATGGTAAATGGGCAGCACTGGCAATATTTGACAGTGAAATCATGGTAATTGGGCAGCAATGGCAGTATTTTGGCAGTGAAAGGCTGTTAAATGTGCAGCAATGGCAGTATTTTGGCATTGAAAGCATGGTGACTGGGCACTGGCAGCATTTGGCAATGAAGCATGGTAAGTTTTATATCCAAATGGTTTGTAAAATTGCCTGATTACATTACTGACTTAAAATTACATTACATCATATAACAAGCAACAATGTTTGAAATCATCATATGAACAAACCAGTATACATACTTGTGAAAATGTAGCACATGAAGGAAAAATATGTATGTAAATTATTTAAGAGCACATCAGCACAATCCTGCTATATAGTGCCAAGTAAGTTTTGGTGTAAGAAAAAAAAAATGCATGAAAAGAAACACAAAGATTAAGGCAAATAAGTGCAATATCCTGAAAATACAATGTCCAATATTTTTAAAAAAATATAAACTACACCCTTTAAAAAAGTCCCAAGATGTTCTCAGTTTGAACACCACAAGATGCAACCCAGGGTAAAAAGTCTGACTATAAACCAGAATGGTCCTACTAGAGGACCCCAGTCATTTTGTGGTGTCCCTCACATAAAAAATTCAGTTCTATAATTATGTATAATTAGTATGTTTTATATGTTGACAGTGTTGGACCACCCTGCTATAGGCTATCTTCTATGACATTCAAGATAAGTAATAGCAGACCCACTTTGACCTCTTTAAATCATCCTTTTTTCTACTTGCAATTCATTAAAATATTTTTTAAATCTCCTATCAATTCCATGATGTAATTAATGTAAGTACTACAAACGGTTAAAATTATTTACATTGCTGAACTTGTATGGTTATAATACGTGCTGTTTTGACATTTATAAAAGACCACCTTATATTTGTACAGAATTTATGAAAAACTTTAGTTCTTATAAGGAATATTACAATTTATATTTTGATTACAGATTTTCTCTTTCTTACAGTTTCTAAAATGGCTCTTTATTCTGTCTGTAATAAAAGCCTCAACAATTAATTTGGCAGACTGTTAAGGTTCTGGAGTTCTCTCTGGACCCTACCAGGTACACTCACAAGCCGAGTCCAACCACCAACTGCACAGACCCAGATCTGATGTTGTATGATGTGCTGAGAGATCTTGGTACATGTATATAGCAGTTTGTTAGCAATAATCAATATAACAACACACCTTGATCGGCCAGAGCATTATGTAATGACAGATAATGGTATATATTGTTTGCAGTTCAACTCCACTTTTAAGAGAGCATATACAATACCTATTTGCACAGTGTTGTCTGAACTTTCATCATCTTGTTCATGTGAACACTGGGACCAGAAATAGTTTGCTATGCTGAAGCATGGAAAGTTGGAGTTCTAAATGTGATGCATTATTAGTTACCAAGCAAATAAATTGTAAAAAATTTAGCACATAACAAAGACACCCCCCCCCCCATGGCAATGAACAGAAACAAACATTTTGGGAGTAAAATGTTTCTTCAAAAATATTTACTGAGTCATAATGCATTTGGAGAGCATCCATTACCTCACAAATTCAGCCCTTTCATGAGAAAATCAAGAGGCCCAATTGGGCCGAGATTGTTTACCTGCCTGACATCTGCCTAACGGCCAAATGCAAGAGTGGTTAGCCAAGAAATCTGAGCAATTATTTATGCTGCTTTCTATAGGAATTTCTTTGAATGTTGTTGATTAAAAATTTTATGGAAACAACCGTTTCAAGGTTTTTCTTGTTGAACCTCAGCATTATTTGTCCATTTGATGAAATGCCTTTAAGCCAGAATATTTTTTGTCCAAGTTGTTGAGATCAAGTTGTTTAAACGTTTTTCTATTTCTAGTAATGACAGCCAAATTTGATGGCAGATTGGCATCATTTGTTTAATGTGAAATGCTTCAAAGCTATCATACTTTCTCTTTGATCAAATTCTGTTGAGTGGTTTAAGTTTTGAGAAGAATTTTGTAAAGCTTTTTCTGTTTTTAGTACCAGTAGCCATATTTGTTGGCTGGCATAAATTGTACAAAATTAAAAGCACTTAATCAAATTATATTCAGTAGTTTTGGAAAAGTCATTTATAGGTTTTTCTATTTTATTGTTGTGGGTTTAATGCTATTTTTCAGCACAAGATAAGCTATACATCATGGCCTGCATAACTGGTGGAGGAAGAACCCACGAAAACTCCAGTAAGAACCACCGACCTATAGGAAGCTACTGGTAAGCTTTCTCACATACAAACAGTGGCGGAGCTGAAGACTTGAAACAATGCTGACAGTTGTGAGATGGAAGTGATCAGTAAAGGTGAGGGCTTTGGTTCACTCAGCCCCCCCCCCATTTCTAGTAATGGTGGCCATAATTGATGGCATCTCAGTGACATTTGTATAAATTTGAGTGGTCATGATGCCAGTGTGCTTTTTGTTCAAATATGGTCATTTTTCAGTTATATTTAGTAACTGTGGCAATCTATTTAAAACTTTCTATATTTTTTGTAATGATGGTCATACAGAGAGCAGCATCAGCATATATCCCTCTATGCCAAATTTCGTCCAATTCTGTTCAGAATTTTTACAGAAATGGTTTAAACAATATTTCTTTTACTAACTGCAGCCATAATTGAATACAGATCAGAATCAGTTAAGAAAAATGTGAAACATCTTATGCCAGGATTCTCATTTTCAATTCTGGTTAAAATTTATTCAGCAGTTATGTCGAACAAATCATTTTAAGGTTTTTCTAGTTTCAGAAGCAGTTGCCATTCATGTCAGCTTGTTATTCTATACAATCTTGAAATGCCAGGATGCTTTCTGTTAAGGTCAAATTCTATATAATGATTCTGGAGAATAAGCTGCTTGAAGGTTATCCTCTTTTAGTAATGCAGTCATATTTTAAGCCGAGTCAGCAATATCTGTAAAAACTTGAGAAGTCTTCATGTCAGGATGCTTTCTATTGAATTTGACCAAAGTCTGTTCTGCAATTTTTGAGAAGTCATTTAAAGTTTTTATATATTTTTAGTAATGGTAACCATATTTGATGGTTCATTGGTATTATCTTATAAATTTCAAAGCCTTGTATGTCAGAATGCTCTCTGCCAGAAGGAGTCAATATTGGCCCAGTGGATTTAAGCTACAGGCATGGCAAATTAATCATTATGTGTTAATGAAAGGTTTCCAATCCATACATACGGAGGACAGGTTTGGTATTCCCAGTGCAATATCTCTGTTGACAGCTGGGACTTAAGTTTTGTTTTTGTGTCATAGAAAGCCAGACTGATTTGAAAAAGTTGTAATTTTGAGATGGCCTGTTGATTAGGTCTCGAAATTGCCTTTCAAACCAGTGCAGATGTCAGCAACTTGACCATACTCTGGTAAATGAAGGCTGGTCTTAATTGGTTAAAAGGTCATTGGATACAGGAATTCTATAAGTGGCTACTGATAAAGCAAGAAACAGAAGCCGGAGTACTTCTTCAGTGGATGCAGAGAAGGCCAAGTCTTCCCTGGACATTAATGAATGAGGACAGATGAAATGGCCCTTCAAACCCATGTAACAAGGCATAATATTTTACAAGTAAATGTTTGTAACAGGCACAAATTCAATGTAGATAATTCAATACTGTGTTATATTTTTACTTAAAGAACAGTATTAAATGCCAATCTATCTATCCATGGAGAGACATGCTTATCTAAATTATCTCAGCAAATGTTTAGCACATTTATTGAAAAACAAGCCAAAGACACAGTCTATGTCTTTATTTGTTCACTTGGGAAAGATGGATTTGCAATGTATCATGACAAAGTAATGTACATGAGGCGTAAATTAGAAATGTACTTATCAAATATGAATGCCCCCATCACAGTGCTTAAGAAATGCAAAACATAACCGAGGTGTGATGGAGGCACATATGGATGTAAGGATGGATGGACAATGGAATACTATACGCCCCAACCAAATTTGTAGTGGGATATAAAACAAGTAATAAAAAAGCACATGTTATTATGATGTTCAAATCCAACAAACATCACTAAATTGCATGCAGAAAATAAATTATGATTATAACTGACCAAAATGTGTTGGAATAGATGACTGATTATTATAGCCGATTTGAAAGCCGATTTAGTGGCAATTTGGCAGCCGATTTGAAAGCCGATTTAGTGGCAATTTGGCTTATCTACCAGAAATATGCCACAGATGCCTTTAAGTGTTCAGACTGAAAAAGGTAAATACAAAGAGGATACTTTCTTTTCCTATATTATTATTGGATATATTTCATTGTGTGGTAGCAAATACATATTTAAATGAGTGGTGAAGGCGCAAGTTAAAATATATATTTTCTTTTTATTATATACTGAACTTGCTATAGATTCAAAGTTTAAAAGACAGCATACACTCCCCACTCCCTTTTTCTAAATTCATCTCACTTTCATAAGTTGATCAAATAAATATATGTGACTCAAGAAAGCAGTTTGATTTGGTTGACCTAATGTGTAGCAATAAATGAAATTTTTGTCATTTTGTAAACTATTTGACCCTATCTGAAAACAAAGCAAGTCTGCTAAAACAATGCATCACTGCAGGTTTTTTCACCGTTGTCAAGGAAGGAAGGGAAAATAACTTCAGAGAGATGTGAATGGAGTCTAGTCAAATTTCTTTATCAAAGATTAATTTCCATGTCTGAAATGCAAAGCAGTTTCTATATAAATTGTTACGAAAATATAACAATATATTTTTCACATGCGAAAATGTAAGAATGTAAGAATTAAAAAATATGAAAATTTTTTCATCAACAAGTCTCAATATTTCATATTGAAGTATACAATAAAAATGAAATCTTAAATATAATCATGACATCATTTTAATTTTCAACAGCTAATGATGAGTTTTAATTTGACAGCTTTTCTATAAAAAAAAAGAGGCTTCATGTTGAAAAAAAAATGGATCAAGTCATGAATATGATCCCTATTTCAACAATGATGACAATCAATACTATACAATCTCTGTAATAAAGGATGATGGTGCCCATCCTTCTGAGTTTCTGATTTTAACATACCACCAACCCCCATCTGGTGTATCCAGGACATCAATCTCCTCCCCCTCTAAAAACCCTACCTCCCCATCATTTTCTGCCAGAAAGTCTGCTGTTGCTTTGTAGTACCTGGCTTGCTGCTTTGCATTAGATGTTGACTCTGTTTTGACTGAATTAGGCATTTGTTTAATGTGATCTGAATTTTGAGTATTAGATCCTTTCTCTTGGATAAAGTCTGCAGGTGCCCAACCTTCATTCTCACCATTTTTCACATACCACCAGCCTTCAGCTTTATCAAGTATTTGCACCTCATCCCCTTGCACTAAATCTACCTCGCCCTCATTTTGAGCCACAAATGAGGCAACTGCAATATACCTTTCCAACACAGGAGTGACATTTGTGGTCATGCTTGAGGAAATGTTTTTTTTACCAACATTTGTAATGCTGGCAGAAGGCTTAATTGGAAGGAAAAGTGGTTTCACAATATTAGAAGATGTCTGAGATTTTAAAGGGACTGTTGGCTTATTAGAACCCTGGCTCTCAAGACTGCCTCTTTTGCTGAACTCTGTCTGCTTAGGCAACACATTGCTACCTAGCTTGGATCGACAAGAAGCTACTTCTTCTACTGCTCCATTATCTTCTGAACTGCTAACTTTGTTTAGAACAACTGGCTTAGGAACAGTGCTTGGTTTCAGGACAGTGCCTGGCTTTGGGACAGTGTTTGGTTTTGGGACAGTGCTTGGCTTTGGGACAGTGTTTGGTTTTGGGACAGTGCTTGGCTTTGGTGTAGTTGAAGGCTTTTGGTCCCCTTTTTGTTCAAACATTGCTTTTATATTTCTGGCTCCAATGGTATGGACATCAGCAATTTGGCCAGTAGTCTTTTTAACTTCTTTTGACTCAAACACAGCTTTGATATTTCTGGTTCCAGCAACAGGGATATCAGAATCTGGATTCACTGCCTTTTTTGGTTCTTGTGTTTCAAACCTTGACTTTAATTGGCTTGTTATTGATACTGGAAAATCACCTCTTTGTACTTGAGCATTTTTATCACCCTGTGTTTCAAACAAGGATTTTTCACGGCCAGTCCCTTGAATGCCTGAATCTCTATCTGGAAATTTGGGACTTAATTTTGGTTTAGCTTGACTTGGAGGTGCTGGAGGTGGTTGTGGTTTCACATTCAGCCTATCCTGCCTAAAATTAGTCTCCTGTTCAAATTTAATGGTGCTGGGACTTTCAGATCTTTTCTTCAACTTTTCCTGCATGTCTGTCTCTGATTTTATTTCAGGATGAAGGCAGTCTTTGTAGTGATGTGGGGAAAATGATTTTTTTATCTCCTGCATTGGTGATGAAGCTCTGTCCCCTGAATTTTGACCATGCTTAGAAAAATCTGGTGGGGTGCTAGGGCGCTGAGGTGATGGCTTTCTAACAGCAGATGGAGGCTGTAGGGCTACTGATGCCCCTTTGTTTTTGGCAACTGATAGAACATTTGGTTTTCCTGCATCTGAATCCTCTTTTTCCAAATGCTTCTGACGACTCTCAAGCTTTGCTTTCAGAACTTCCTGTAAATTGCTGATTCCTTTTGTATGTTCCTCAGTGTCCTGCGTTGACACTGAAACGCTTGGCTTTGCTAAGGAAGCTGGTCTTCTGGCATCAGCATCTGGCTTGCTAGTATTGTTATTAATTATCCTCTCAAATCTATGTTTCAAAGCTGTCCCTAAAGATTCTTTTTCCTCAGTGACAGTTTTGGTTTCTGCATCCTCCTCTTTGTCCACTTTCTTAGCGATCACTTGTTTTGAAGGTGGGTTTGGTGCTGATGAAGCTTTTGTATGGGGATCTGATGCCCTGTTCTGCCCTGCTAATTGGGGCTTGAGAGCTGTGGCTTGGTATGTTTTGGACTGTGGTCTTTCTTCCTCCTCAACCTCCAGTTTGTCATCCTCCCAATCAGAGTCATCAGACTCGGTATAGTGCTGGAGAAAAAAAAAAAACATGTATAAGTAATTTTCCTGAGTCAATCCTTTGTGACCCTAAACTTCTGACCTACATTTCTTTGTGACCCTGATCTCTTGACACTGTACAACTTGGGATCTTCCATTTCCTTTGCCCTAAATGACCGACAGCAACTATACAACTTGGGGTCTTCCATTTCCTTTGCCCTCAGGGGGTGCTCACCAGTTATTATGTACTTTTGAGAGAGTGACGTATGTAAGGTGAAGTTGTTTGCATTTAAAACATGCATAGTGGAGAGAATGTTGGCATACCTCTATGCTACTTTGATGTAATGTGGCTGACATTTCTTAGGATATTGTACTTTTGGAAATTGTAAATGATCTTAGCACACTGCTAACTAAAATGACTGCTCCCTTGTGCTCCAAAAATCAGCCTGAATTTGTCTAAAGTACACTATCCTTAGCAGCTATTAAAATAATGAAAATGAATTTTGCCAGACTAGACAATACCAGCTTCTTGAAGTGCAATGAATGAATTACCAAATATATAAAATGTAAAAGAAGTTATCGGCTCTTTTTTTTACAATTTACCTCTGAAGTTCAGGAAATGAAAATGACCAAGTGGAGCTAGCACTTTTTTGAAAGGTGCACATCTGGAGTAAGGCCAAGCTGTATACTCTATAACCCATATTACACCCATCAATCATACACAAATAAAGGGAATTAAAGGTTCTTTGAACAATACCTAAGATATACAAGGTCTTTTTTAAATAGCCAGTATAACTAGTGAAGAAACCCGGGGAAATTCTTTTTCTTTAAAATTCTAACCCTATGCAAAATATGAAACTGTAGAGCGCCACCTAAATGACCTACAGCAACTGTACAACTTGGGATCTTCCATTTCGTTTACCCTAAATGACCTACAGCAACTGTACAACTTGGGATCTTCCATATCCTTTGCCCTAAATGACCTACAGCAACTGTACAACTTGGGATATTCCATTTTTTTTCTTCCCTAAATGACCTACAGCACTCCCTCTCTATAGGACCTTTATTATAACATGGTTCTCTTTATAAGGCTGGTATGGTCAGGCACACCATTTTATAAAGTATTAGAGTATTAGTCCATGGCAGTGTTATAAGGAGGGAGTGTTGAATAAAGTAAAGTTTGTGACAATCCAATAATTAAAAACAAGAATACCATGAATGACACATTACATGTCTACCCTGTGTTTACAGTCTTCTATACAGATAACTTCAACTTTTTTGCAGAAACCACATTTCTCCTTTCAGTCACAGTGATCTTCACCTTTTATGTCCCTAAAATTGGGACTTCTTTATCCCAAGTGTAAGCCAGTTTGATTCTACAGTACAACTCACGTAAGTCATGTACACTCTGAGTAACTTTTTGCAGCTATAAGCATCATTTTGAAGACATATACCTTTAAATGGCAATTTATTCACTTTTATTTCATTCCCTGTCCATAAAAATTCCAATGCAGATTATTGTATAAATTCCTCCAGAAATGTGTAATGGCAAACGTATGTCAACATTTTTAGACTTGGTCATCCAAATGGGGTGATCCTGTTTAAACTGGTTTTTGTCGCACACTAGGATAAAAAAGGGAAAGCACCTGCTGTTAAGTTGTGCAACAAACATAAAAAGAGATGTGACAATGTCATCATTTATAAACAAAGCCTGGGAAAATACAGGCAGGAAAAAAAACTCAACAGCACACAAGTCCAATAAATTGGAGGTAATTATTTACCTCTGAATATATCTTATGTATGGTATGTCATGTCTTATATTTTAATTTGTACATAATACCTATTTTCCCATACAAATATCTTCCTTTGAATACATACAAGACAGTAGAAATGTGGCTGTCAAGTTAAATTTTACATTCTGCTAAATTATAATTTTGAAAAAATGTCATTGCACACGAATTCATGTTCATGTGAATGTATGTTGTTTCCCCCAACACTAATAATAGTTCCATCCAATATCAACTTGACCCAGTCACTCAAAAATCATGATTGAATAAACTTTGTTAGAACTATATTACAATTAAATTTAAAACTATTGAGTTTTAAATTTATATCTGTAAATGTGCTTACATGACCATGTGACTTTAACTTATAATAGTTTGTGACAAACAACTAATGTTATTCTGTGAAAACCATTTTTCTTCTTTCGTGATCTTGGTCTTTGACCAAGCCATCTATAAAGATTGGTTCAGGTCTGTGTAGAACTAATGTTATTTTGTTGAAACCATTGTTATTCTCTAATTACAGTGACCTTGACTTTTGACCCCAAAACTGACAGCCTACTTCTTTATTGCAAAAAACACATCATTGGAGAACAGTATTGTCACATTTGCTAAGCCCCAGCTATAAAGTCATGTATAAGCTATAATCTACCTGTCTTGGGAATATTACCGCAGCCATGTGTTTGATGCCTAAAGATTGCCGCGAGACTAGTGTTGAACTCTTACACAAGGTTACATGATCAGCCGGAGACCAGAACTTGAATTGGCAAAGGCAATAGATTGCATGACTTAACAAAGGCTTGCAGTTATCCCACCTATGTGTTAAAAGTTAGTCCAAAGATCAAAAGGAAGTCCATGTGGTGAACAGGATATGTTCTTATCCATTCCCACATTGACAGACAGTGAGAGGGACATTGTCCGCTAAGTTTGATTGGATCGGTTCACAGCAATATCCAATCGGAATTGAGATAGTGGGTGTGATTATAATTCCGACCTGAATGATACTTTCAGACGTGAGAGAACATTTGGTATTTACCTAGAGGGACTGCAGATCAATAGGGTTACTCTGAGAGAAGCCACTCGTAATTTGGTGGCAAAACGTAGAGATAGATTCTAAGGAAAGACAAAGCTTCGAAAATGTAAGTAAGTTATTTGCTCGATTTTTGCAGAATATTACGGCATCATAATTGTAATTATTTGTAGTATGTATACTTAATTACTAGGATCGTTTAGTATGTAGAATTACCTTTGTAGTGTTTCATTTACATGCATATTTGAGAAATGGGCTTGAGCTTAAGTAGAGAATTATTAGATACAGGCCGGAATTATGTAGAGTGTTAGCTGATGGTCAAAATTAATTTTGTAATTCGCTACTAGGTTACTTTGTAGTAAACTAGTGCATTTATTAATGCGATATGTTAGAGTTTACAATGCTTGAATTGTGAATTTGGAATGGTTGAAGTATGTAAGATTAGTTACTATGGTCATATGCGTATTATCAGAGCAAGGATATTTGAATATTTGTGTACTTTGTATGAATTGTAAGGTAAAGAAATGCATCTAATTATTGTGATTTTGTTTAGTTTAACAGGATTAGGAATATGTACTGATGTGACAGAATTTATTGATGTATGTAGAAGAAGTAACTGATACCGTGCTGTATCATGACGTTTGTTTTACCATGCAAGAACGTATGGGTATCTTGATGTGAATGAATGCGTGACCAAAGAAATTTAATAGCCATTATCTGATGATAGGCTGTGTGTAGTGTGAGATGAGAGGGTTAAGGAAAGGATTGTACCGTCCTTGTGTTTTCACAAGAAGCTTTTTGGAGACACAGAACTTCTGGTTCCAATGGGTTCTGAGCCTTCAACAGTTGGAGATGGAATTGAGGCTGTAGCCGAGACAGTCGAAGTCAACAGAAGAGTAGTCATGGTAGAGAAAGTGGAGGAGGAGGAGGAGTCTAGAGAAAGTGAAGGTGGAAAAGGAGTCTAGATAAAGTCAAGGAGGAGGTGGAGAAGGAATTTGGAGAAAAACTGAGAAGGAAGGGGAGAAGGAAGTGGGAGAAATAAGAGAGAGAAAGGATACACCAGATGAGTAGAAATGCAAGGACAGGTGGAAATCAATCTCACACTGCTAATCAAGTGATGTAATAGGACTATTAAGGGGTCGAGCGGAAGGAGTGTAACTGGAAATTTTAGTCATTTAATTACTGAATTGCGATTAAATTGTTATTCATTGAATTTCAACCTTTTTTATATATTTATCCATCTAACCGTTGGCATTGCTGACTGGGGGCTTGGAGCTTTATATCTATCTTTCACTAAATTTAACTTCCAACAAAATAGAACCTGAGTGGGGCTTATATAATAGTTTAAATAAAACAGTGGGAGCACCCCACCCCAACCATAACAATCCCTGCAGTGGCGGCATCGTCTGAGATCTGAATTAGACATAAATATTATCTTTACGACCTACAGTATTAGTTATTAGGAAGTATTAGTGAACAGTTGTGAGATATTTTCCATCCCGTGTATTTTGAATTGTTATGATTTCCAACTTGTGTATATTATATTTTGATGTTTACATGCTTGGTAGATTTCAGTTACTACTTGCAGCAATTGTGAAGCAAATATTGGGCAGAATATCTTACCTGAACAAAGTTAATTATTGTCAACAGGTAAGTACTGGGTTAGGAACTTGTAACATCTGTCAATTGTTTAGTAATTTGAGACAAGGTATCACTTACTGTTAATATCATCATAAAATGGCTACAGAAAGACAGATGATCAAAGAGTATCGTGCCATGGGCATGGAAGATCTAGGGTACGAGGGAGATCATCTAGCAGCGTTCACAGAGGAAAGAATCAAAGAATGGAGGGCCGAAAAAGCAGCCATGAGAGAGAAGGAGCTGGCCAGGATAGCAGCAGACAGAGAGACACAAAAAGAGCTGGAGCTGGCCAGGATAGCAGCAACTGCGATAGCGAGATCGCTTATGCTCTTGAAATGACGAAATTAAGGATAGAAGCTAGGACCGCTGATAGGGACAACTCCAGTATGAGTTCTGGAGGGAGCGTACGACCGATTATTGACCAGTAAATGGTACAGATAAATATGCCACGATTCAATGACAAAGAAGAGTCCACTGATGATTTCCTCATGCAATTTGAGAAACTCGCATGCGTTCATAAAATTTCCAAGCAACATTGGGCGATTAATGTCTTGGCGTTTTTGCAAGGTGCAGCTCATGAAGTTTTCCATAACTTAGCCATAGAAGAAGCTGACAACTACAATGGATTCAAGAAGGCTCGAAGTCGAAGGATTGTATGACGGGGTTATGCGAGGTTATACTCAAGGAGCATGTCCTGAGTACTTACCATCACGAGTTGACAGTATTCCTAGCACAGAGAGAGCACAGAACTCTCGAAGAGATTGCCAGCATGGCAGAGAGATACGAGCAGGCACACTAGAAGAGTGGAGTTTCTAGGCGTATGGACTGACTCCGAGACGGAGGCAAGCTGTAAACCAGCAAAATGTCCTGTCTGCAACTGTCAGTGGAGATGATGCCATCCTCTTGTATGACACTGGGTGTAGCATTCCCGTCCTTGTTGACAAAAAATATGTGAAACCTGAGGACTACACAGGGGAGGTAGTTGAGGTCCAGTATGCGAACAGCGTGCATGACTAGTTACCAGTGGCTGTCATTGACCGCGATTCACCACATGTGAAGGGGAAAATTCAAGCTGCATGCTTGGATGGGCTATCACATGATGTCATACTGGGATGTTGTTATGTGTTGCTGCAACCGAACCCCAAAACCTGCACAATGACGCCAGTGAGTGCTGTGGAAACCAGGTCCAAGAGTCGGCAGACAAAACTGATGCCAATGGAAGTTACGTCGACACCGGTCAGTAACGTACTTCCAGCCAAATTGTGGAAGCTGCAGCAGGGAGACACAGCTCTGATGCAGTTGCATAAATACACTGCAGAAGGAACAGAGAAAGAAACTCTGAATGGCGCAGTGAAGTTTGTATGCAAGAAGGGTATCACCATGCCAGGAAAGGACATGCACACTTCAAGCAAGTCGTGAGGTGAAGTGTTGAAACTCATGCATGAAAGTCTCATGGGAGGACACATGGGAAATGCCAAGATGCATGATCGTCTTGTCAAGGGATTCTACTGGCTAGGGGTCCAGGCAGATGTTAAGCAGTTCTGTCTCTTCCATGTCAAGTGTCAGAGAATGGCACCAAAAACAGATCATCAACCTGTCCCCTTGTGGAGTACACCCCTTATCAATGAACCATTTGGATGCATCGCAATAGATTTTATAGGACTGATAAAACCCGCATCGCCACAAGGAAATCAGTATATTTTAATGGTCGTAGATTATACTACATGTTATCAGGAGGCTGTTGCGTTGCATAATAGTGATTCAGGAACCGTCACTGAAGGGCTGCCAAGAAAAACTACTCTGTATCAGAGAGGGAATGCCTTGGAATCATGTTTGGGATATCACAGTT
Organism: Megalonaias nervosa; assembly: GCA_016617855.1. Classification (NCBI taxonomy): domain Eukaryota; kingdom Metazoa; phylum Mollusca; class Bivalvia; order Unionida; family Unionidae; genus Megalonaias; species Megalonaias nervosa. Next base: position 23,519 of record JAECUM010093495.1, on the reverse strand, counting down.
CGAGCGGTACTTATATGGGCAGAAGTTCATGTGGGAGACTGACCACCAACCCCTCGCATATCTCGTGTAGGTGAAACTGTCAAATGGATGTTTGATGCGATGGTTCCTGTTCTTACAGCAGTACCAGATGCTGATCAGATACGTGAAAGGAACCAAGAATGTAGGAGCCAATTTCATGAGCAGGAGTGCTGAAACAGCATAGATTGCACAGTAGATAGTCATATGTTGTCTGTATATTTGTGTCCGTAGTCAGTGTGTAGGATCATTATTTTGTTTCTTTTATTGCATGTAGTAACGCACATTTGCATTTGGAGAAATTTTGGGGAATAAACCGCCCATTTTATTCTCAAGCATGGGGGAGGGCCATGTTTGCTAAGCCCCAGCTATGAAGTTATAATTCACCTGTCTTGGGAATATTGATGCTGCCATGTGTTTGATGTCTAAAAATTGCCACAGGGCTAGTGTTGAACTCTTATGCAAGGTTACATGACCAGCCAGAGACTGTAACTTGACACAGCAAAGTTGATAGATTGCATGACTTAACAAAAGCATGCAGTTATCACACCTATGTGTTAAAAGTTAGTCCAAAGATCAAAAGAAAGTCCACGTAGTGAACAGGGTTTATTCTTATCCATCCCCACATTGACAGACAGTGAAAGGTACATTGTCCACTAAGTTTGATTGGATCGGTTCACAGTGATATCCAATCGGAATCAAGACAGAGGGTGTGATTACAATTCCAACTGAATGATACTTTCAGACACGTAACAGAAAATTTAGTATTCGCCTAGAGGGATTGCAGATCAATAGGGTTACTCTGAGAGAAGCCACTCATAATTTTGCAGCAAAACTAGAGGTAGAGGTAGATTCTAAGGTTACTGTCCAGAAATCATTTTTCTGTTTTAGTAACAGCAGCATTATATATCTTGACTTGTTGATGATTATTTTCTTACCTGAAGTGCAAGCCATCCACAGTGTTTGGTAACTGTAGAATGTGGACAACTTATGGTGCAGAAACCAATGCGCTTCTGTCAGTCTGCGACCATGACCTTTTTACCACAAAATCTATAGACATTGCCTCAATTGCAAGCAACACACAGTTCTACTCTACAAACACTGGTGATGATAACAAGTTCTTTTGTGCCAAAGCCATTTTTTTATTATTTTGGTGTGTCTTATTTGGCTAAAACAGTTCTTTTTTTTATTTTATTCAAAGTGTCTTTGAAGTTTTATACTTTGCTTTCAATAATAATAATATTCCTCCTTACCCAATGTGCAAGCCATCCAGAAGCCTTGATTCACATTTATATTGTCAAATTAATGCTGATGTGCAAAAGAAAAAAGAAAAATTCTTTAAAAGTGATCTTGACCACTGACTCCAAAACTGATAGACTTCTTCCTTACCCCAATTACAATCCATCCACAAAGTTTGGTAATGGTAGATGGCAGAGAATTTTAGTTATTATGCAGACATGAAATGGCTAACAAACACAGCAGCAGGGAGGGTGAACCCTACAAAGGTTAGGAGGTCCGTTCATGAAAATAAAGCTTCCTACAGAGATGAAAATACAAGCGTCAATAACGTGAAACCGAAGTCTCTAACCAACCCAAAACTTTTCCAATTGGGTTAGTTTAGTTTTGTTACTTTATTTTTTGACATTTATGTTTTCGTCGTTATGGCATGTTTGTTTACTCACGCACTCACTTACTCAATGTCATCACCGTCCCTGGGTATGCTTAAATAAATCATTATTATATCAATAATGGAATCTCACACAGCTAAACTAGCTTGACAGCAACTAGAGGCAATTAAAAAATATCTCCCCATCCATGATTCTGTCAAGCAACAACTACAAGCACGTCAGGAGTCTCAGGTGGAATTTACAGAGGGTGCAGAACATTTATTTAAACCTGTTATGAAGGCTACCGAAGAAGTTACAAAAGCTACCAAAGGTCTTCTTCCTTTGTTAGAGCAAACTGCTAGAGCAACTGGAAAAATAGCAGAAATAACTAAGAAAATAAAAATGATTTTAAGAGAACTTCGAGGTGAAATAGCTGCTGCTCAACCAATGCAAGAAATACTTAAAGGATTGTATACCAGAACCAGAACAAGAACAAGAAACAGAACCAGAACAAGCAAGAGAGAAAACTGACCTTGGTGATAAATTTACCAAAGACAGTATTGCACACATCCAAAAACTTGACAGAGATAAATTGTGTTTATATGCTGCAGTGAGTTTTGATGAAAGAAGAAGTATTTTGAGACCCAAGTATGCTAATGATGCTGTAAGTCATGATGTCTGGTACAAATGGATATTTTGCATACACTACAGAGTTGATCAGGCTCGAAATAGTGATGTAAGATATACTGCATTCCTTAGAGGAATAGATTGCTATCTTTTATCATTACAACAACAACCACAATGACGACAACAATAACAACAACCAGTCCATAAAAACAAGTGAGGAAAAAGAAGAATGGCATGACGCTCCCAGTGCTACTGGAAGTGGTATTGGTACAGGCACATGGGGAAGTGGTCTTAAGTGGTCTTATTACTCCATGTCCCAATAATGTTCTTGCCAATGTTGAATGATTAAAAATTCTGATTGGCAAAAAATGAGCTGGTAATAATTCCCCAGATATCATTAATGAAGCAGCTGCTATTTGTCAGAGATTATTTACAGGCAGTATCATGGATATTAATGTTTATTGATCCCTCATCGATGAAATTGCTGATGATTACCACAGTGATTAAGGGTATACAATTAGATCAGTGACAAGAAATAAGATGATTATACATAATGCTCACCGTGGACCAATCATGGTCAGGATGATAAATTCACAATTACATGTACCTACATATAAAGCATTCTACGTAGATGGAATCGGTGATGTTGTTCAGGGTATATTTAGAAGGATGGCTCCGAAAGCAATACCATTTGCAAAGCAACTGGGGATGAAAGCTATTGATGTTGTTCATGAAAAGTTATCGGTACTGTTGGTGATGTTGCCGGTAAAGCATTCTCATAAATCAAGAATCAACTAGCACAATTAGTATGACGAAAACCTCAACCAGTAAAATTACCCAGCACAGAAGTTATGCCTGCAAATGTTAGTAAAATAATAAATTAAGCTGCAAATAAAAAATTAGCAGAGTTGGCTATGCCTGCAAATGTTAGTAAGATAATAAATCAAGCTGCGAATCAAGAACTAGCAGCAATGGCATTGCCATTGATGGCTGGTGTACTGCTATCAGGAAAAGAAAGAGAAAAAAATATAGCTGCTAGTCTGATAGCAGGAAGTGGTCTTCGTGTTAGATGATAACAAATATAATAAAGATGTTCAACATATATCTGATCCTGCATTCAACATGGACACACCAGTTCTCAAAGATGAATCTATAAATGATTATCAGTATTATTCTTATGATGCACGTGTACCTGACGAATGTGGAAGAATTGAATTACAAGTTCAGGATACAAGCAGATATTTCCTGCCCGCTGAGGCAATTATTGAGATCGAAGGTAGACTTTTGAAATTAGATAATACAGGTTACAGAATTGGTGATCGAGTTGGTTTTGTTAATAATGGCGTCATGGCATTATTTAAAAGTGTCTCATACATGACTGATGGTCGGGAAATTGAGATTTCTCATAACGACATCAACGTTGCTACAACAATACTTGGTCTTGCAAGATACAGCGATGATTATTCAAAATCAGCTGGTCTGTCAATGACGTTTGCAAAGGATACAACTGATCATCCAGAAAACAGATACGTGACAATGAATGCAGCTGGGGATGCAGTTGCATCAATGAATGAAAATTTCAACTTGGGATTTGCAACACGTCGATCAATGCTGAACGACAATGAGGAATTTTCATGTGCAATTCCACTGTCACATATCTTTGGATTATGTAGAAATGTTAGAAAGGTCATTTTCCGGGCAAAATACACAATCATCCTTGTGAGAAAACCTAACGACAATGATGCAATATGGCAGGATAAAGGGGTTCATGCAGCTGCAACCGCGGCACTTCATGGAAATATATTACTGACAAAACTTTCTTTGTGGATGCCAACAATGACTCCATCACTAACTGAAGAACAACGGCTACTTTCTTTTATGGACAGCAGCAGTAAATCAACATTATCGTGGTTGACAGTGACCACAGATAGTATTCAAAGTAACATTAATGATTTATTCACATGGCAGATTGCATCACAGCAAGGTGTCACCGCAACATATATTTATTGCTTTCCAAGATGTTGCACGAGTAAACTCACAGTTACATATTATAATGATATTTGACTTGCTTGGTGTTACTGAAGTTTCACTGAGAATAAATGGACATCAAGAACCAGCTGAGGATATATTATTGAATTTTGAGAATAATCATGTAGCACATGCATATCATCATTTGATGACGTTCATGGGACTTGATCAAAATGTTGATACTGGTTTGCAAATATCTCAGCGGGATTTTACAACATTGCATCTGATCTATTATTTCTCACTGGAACACTTGGATTGTTCAGATAATCAGTAGTTGATATACATTTTCGAGCTCGTGTGGCAAGAGGAGCAATTGCTAATTACAGAAGAATCGCTGTCATACTCTCAGATAAAACAATGCTACTTGAAGGTATTGGTGGACGAATGAGAGCCATTGATGCCCCAGTAGAAAACATGTAATTAGATCGTAAGCAATCAGTAATTAAATCGATCATGATATTATAATGTCATGTCATCATATCATATTAGTGTTACTATGACTCCTGGTCAGATTAGAAAGCAACAATCAATATTAAAAAAGAATTCGGGAATAAAAATATTACTGAAACCAGCACAGCTCGCAGGTGGTCCAAATAAACTATCATTGTCAGAACGTCAACTCAGGCACTTCAATGAAGCCAAATGATCAAAGACCAGTGTACAACTTGATCTTTCTGTGGGTGCCATTAGCAACATTGCCGAGACAGGTGGTATATTTCCACTTCTTGCAGCTATACCAGCGTTAATAGCAGCTGCAGCTCTAGCTGTTACAAAAGCAGCTGCACTTGGTGCTGTTGGAACTGCCGCTGGGACAGCATTAAAGAAAGCAACAGGAAAAGAAATAAAAACTTTCCAAAAATCAGCAGGGAAAGGTCAAAGACTGCCAGGAACCTGTCGTTCATGGTACAGAAAAGGTCTAAGACTTCCCCAGACACATTGTTGATACTTCCCATGTATAATTTTGATTTACTTGATGCTGCTGAATGATTAAATATCAAAAACATCAGGTGTTTTTATGTGTGATCAATTACCAAAACAACCGAATCGTGTTGAGACCAGTGTCATCAAGCTCGATGGAAGTTACTCATTGGGTTGTATACACGATTGAGCCACGTGGAATTATTTATTTTGATTCATATGGGTAGGCACCATCAAAGGAATTTTTAAAAATATTTAGCAACATGCAAAGTATTCCCGAATGGTATTCAACATTACCAACACAGACAATAACTGATCCGCCAATACACGGCTGCGAATCACTTGCTGTACTCGATGCAATTTCAAAATCTTCCAATGCACCTCATAAAGTTGTACATACGTACACGAATTCTGTTTTAAATAATCACTATTCGTATAATAGTTGATACTTATGGAAGATCCTCTATCAAAGACAAGAAAAAAAGATGATATTGATTTATTGAAGTACGCTACTCATAAAGTTGTACATACATGCATGACCAGTAATCGTTCTGAAGGGTCTCTTCATTGATGCCTTTCTTGTGGCTTGTATGGGGGCACCCTTCATGATTTTCTTTCTGGTGACATTCTTTCTGAATGTCCTTGTGTGGGGTACCCTTCAGTGAGATTGAGAGCTACAACACACTACTGTTTATTTTGGAGGCTCCAGTTTCATGTACACCCACCCCCAATCAAACCCCGGGGTGAGTGAAAATTACACTCACCACACTGTTCGACATAGTGAGGAGGTTAACTTCAGTGCCCCCCCACTATATTAGGAAAATTGGCACCATACTGCCCACTGTCAATGATGCATCAGTCACGGGAATGGAACCCCAGGCCTCAATATGAGAATCCAATGTTCTAACACTGCACCACATACTCATTCTTACAAATATATGTTTCAGAAATTATTATAAAGTTACCTATGCTGGATAAGCAGGCAACCTACATGCAATCAGTATACTGAATAAAATCACAATTATTGTAAACTGAAGCATGGATTTATTTCAATTTCCAAACACACTTCATAAAAAATACTGTATAAAATATCTGCATTTGATAACAAGATGTCATCTGGAAGTTAAAGAGTACATGTAGGTGTGTATACCTGTTCACCTGAAAGATCTAAAAATAACTTACCTGGATCTGTACACACCCAAGTGGTGCATGACTCATACTGAAGTTAACCTATGCTGGATACACAGGCTGAATAATAAATCATAAATCATAATTGTTGTATAATTGCGTTAACTGCAGTGTGTGGATTTATTTCAATTTCCAAACACATTTCATTAATTATACCATGTAAAATATCTGCATTCGATAATCGCACATGCATTTTCTGCACAAGATGTCATTCGCGAGGTTAAAGTACATGTAGGCCTACATTATATACTCCTGCTGTATAACTATTATCTGTCTTACCTGTAAGAGCTACAAATAACTTAGCTGGATTTGTGTACAGTAAAAAAAATAATAGCGGCAGTCACATAATATTATGCACTTGCAAGCGGGGCAACTACTTAATTAATCTAGCGAAGAAATTGTTGCTTGACTGAGTTATCTCCCTTCATCATCTAATACAATAGGGAGATGGTAAAATGTTATGTTTTCGTTAACTTTTCTTGAATATGCTGATTTGGTTACATTATTTGCAACACGTTTTACTGAAGGTGTGACAATATCAAAATATTTTCCAGCTGCATATGTCGAAGGAAATATTATTTCTTCCCCTGTCTCTACATTCATAGATACAACTGACCTAGGAGAATTACAATTATCATCGATCTTACCAAATTTGCAATTTGACTGTGTAATAGCTCGTAAATTTCCTAAAGAATTATCAGTTTTATTGCCTTTGACGTGATCAATCACAAGTCCATCTTTGATCAATCCATGAAAACATTCATACACGAATCTATGAGATAAATATCTTTCTTTTCCAACACTAAATCTGAGATAACCAGCATTATCAACAACACCAACTGTTTTTTTTTTTCTGTCAACAGTTCCTGATTACACCATCATGAGATGCCTCATAATTTTCAATGATGGGATGCTTTCACAAATTCATTTTGCTCCAATTATATAATAGTATTATTTGTCTAAATTATTATTTTATTGTTGAGGTGAAAAATCTGGTGAGATAGTCTTCAGCATCTTTTATATGGATATTCGACGCCATCGGTATTATTTTTTTTATCATAATATTGTTTCAGCTCTCTTTATTTTTTACCACCACATTGCACACACAGCTGCATTTCTCCTCTGACCCCAACACCACACTTCAAGCATGGTTTTGGTCTTAGTCTCCCCCTACAAACGCTTTGCATGTTTCATCCACAGAATTCATTTATGCAAACCCTGTTAAAAGGAAGTGAAGAACCTATCATGAGCCACTTGTATTTATTCTTTGCTTGAATCATTATATATATAATCAATCTTCAAGTTAAATATATATTTACCTTAATTATAGTATGGAGGAATTTACGAGATTATCTGTAATTAAGCCCTCTAAAGCCAGATTTGATCTCGACAGAATAACGCCTCAATTACCATGGCAAGCTCTTACGAAAGTGGTGTTGGCTTAATTGTGCTATGAAGGATTTCTGTTGAATCAAAAAGTTGGCTACAAAGGTTTGTGTCAAAAAAGTTTACAAATGTGTTAAAAAAATATTGAAAAATTCATAAAATGGTCTGAAAATCTTATCAAGGCATTGATATATGAATAAAATTAGGCATGTGAACTTTAACTTATCTATCACAAATGGATTTTGGTCAATCATGCTTAGAAAGTTTTTGCCCAAGCATTTAACTTCAAAAAGATTTAAAAATGTGCATACAAATAAGAGAAATTACTGTAATGACTCAAAAATATAACCTCAATAAAGTGCATGCAATTTCACAGTTCTAAACTGAATAGTTTTTGTGCAATTATGATAAAATGGATTTGGGATAGATGTATAGACAAACACAAGGATGGAGAGCTGCAGTATGTTCCCTTCTGTTATTGCAGGTGGTCATCAAGTTATAGCATTAACTAGTACAAGAGTGAAATAAAAATCTTTCATGCCTGTTAACTGAAAATGCTGAAATGCCAACAACCAGCTTCCAAATTGTCATTCTTGTTATTATCATGCCACCTGAGGCAGTGTTGTTGCCAATGCAAGTTGGCACCAGCAGATACAATCTTTTGCCTATTGCCATCCAGTATCCAGGGCAAGACTTAACTCCTTCAGGTCTTCCTCCAGTATTCAGAGCCAGGTGCTTCTCAGTCTTCCTACGGTATTCTTTCATCACCTGCAGCTTTAAGTGCATGATTTTTGTGATTAATATAAGTAATGTGACCTAAGAGCTGCAAGCATCTAAACCTGCTGATATCTGTGACTGGTGGTTGCTTCATTCTGTGTCTGATCTCTGCATTCATCATACAGTGGGAGCAAGTGTTGTAGAGATGTTACAAAGACATTCAACTTTTTTGTCATCAATGCTTTAAGTGTCCATGCATTTGCACCATACAGGAACACTGGTAGAATGCATGTGCTATATAGCCAGATCTTTGTAAGAAGGCTAATTTGTGGTCACCAAATGTATCCTTGATTTCAAGAGTCATGACTGCTAATGTAATGCTTGATTGCTGGTTCACTGATACCCAAGTTGTGAAGTGAGCAGTTGAGATAGATAGTCCACTATCTCAACCTCATGCCCAGTGATGTTTATGCTAACATGATGGCTTGTGGACTGGTCATCTGGAATTTGGTCTTATATAAGGCCAAAAGTTGTTGCTTCCTTTGTCCAGATTAAGCAGTAAGTCTCTGTATCAACTCAGAAGAGTGAAGTCACTGGAATTATCAAGGTCAGTAAACACTTAAGTCACCTATGGCTGCACCCAGCTGTCCCTTATGTGTTGTTCATTTCAGCATCCAGTATATTGGTGACACAAAAGCATTCAAGGTGATGGACCACCCCTGTCAAATGCCACTGCTGACATGAAACCACTGCGAACATTCACCATCAATCCTGATGCAACTGATGATGTCAGTATAAAGGGCTTTCATTCATTTAGTGACTTTGTCAAAGAGTCCTATGCTCTTGAATAGAAGTCAGATAGTGGCTCAGTCAACCACTCAAATGCAGTTTTTAGGTCAATGTAGACTATCCATAATGGTTGGTTGAATTCTTTCAATGTTTGTATCAATGTGCATGTAAAGTCACAATGTTCTTTCCTGCAAAATTCCAGCAAATGGTCTTTCACTCGGGGTAGGAGGACAGAGGCAAAAATCTTTCCAGAGACAGACAGTGAGTAATACCATGGTAATTACTGTACTCCCCTTTAGTATCCTTGCCTTTGTAGAAGGGCAGGATAATATCCTGTCTTCTGTACCGAACGAAATATCCTAGTTAGCCATGTTATGCAACCTTGTCTATGGCTTTCACCAATTCATTTGTGATGCCACAAATCATTGCTGCTTTCCCATTTTTTTAATTTGTTAAGTGCAGCAGCTACCTCAACCTCCAATGGCAGCCCAACATTAAGCCCTGGGCTGGTGTGCAAAGTTAGCAGTGTCTTCAGTCTCCTGGCATGGAGTGGAGGGAGGCCTGTTTAGTAGCTGGGAGTAGTGTTCTCTCCATTATTCTAGTTTCTGCTTACTGTCACAAAGAATCTTACCTGCTGAATCTTTATGACGGCTTGATGATAAGTCAGAAAACCACTTATACAGGTCTCTGAAATTAGCATACAAGTCTTGCTAAGGACAATGTAATTTTGTTTTTGTTGTTGTTGTTGGGTTTAATGCCATTTTTCAGCACAAGATAGGCTATACATGGCGGCCAGGAAGAACCCGGGAAAATCCCTGAAAGAACCACCAACCCACAAGAAGCTACTGGCAAGCTTTCTCACATAACCACATTGGCTGAATCCGAGACTTGAACCCATACAGACAGAGGTGAGATGGCAGTGATCCGTAACGGTGAGCGCTTTAGACCACTTGGCCACTCGGGGCACCTCTAATTTTGCTATCAGTCCAATTTTGTTTATCTACTGCCAACTGTTTCTTCCAGCCATTCCATCTTCTGCAGACACATAATTGTGATGTTAATGCATTCAAGTTCCATAGGTCGCATTCTAGCAATGTTCTGACATCTAATGTCCCAATACAGACATAGTGCCCTTAGGATGATTAGTACTTTCAGTTTTCACTGTTGTCACCATTGCCCACTTATTGACGTTGGCAGGAGAAGGTGACAACAAAGAATATAAACATTTTACATCAACTCCTGACCCTGTGATCTGTGCCCCTGACCTTTATGCAGACAGATGTAACAATGCCTTAAAACATTATCTTATGAAAATTTGGTGTAGTCTGATGACAGGTGACTGAAGCTATCGGTAGATGTCCATGCCTTGTAATAACCTGATCAAAGGTTGGAATTGCTTGAATAACAGGTACACGAATTACAGGAATTTTTCCATGGTGACTGAGAAGGGGCCTGGACCAATCATTCTGGAAAAAAAAAAATCTGGATCAACTGAGAATGAACTGTCATTAAATTGCAGATAAAACTGAGAATGGGTTTGTGGACATTCTCGTTGTTGTCACTGGGGCAATATTACAATCCTGAGGAAAACGCAAAAACAAAACCCTGCATTGTAACATTTTGTCCCCAACACAATTTTGCCAAATTTATCACAAGCACATTATCAAGAATGTGTTACCACTTGTATGAATGGGACTCTCCTTGCTTGTTTTAAAATGATCACTAGCATAAAAAGAATGTGTTACCACTTGTACAATTGGGACTCTCCTTGCTTGTTTTAAAATGATCACTAACATAAAAAGAATGTGTTACCACTTGTACAATTGGGACTCTCCTTGCTTGTTTTAAAATGATCACTAGCATAAAAAGAATGTGTTACCACTTGTATGATTGGGACTCTCCTTGCTTGTTTTAAACTGATCACTAACATAAAAAGAATGTGTTACCACTTGTATGAATGGGACTCTCCTTGCTTGTTTTAAAATGATCACTTGTGTAAAAACAATGTGTTACCATTTGTACAATTGGGACTCTCCTTGCTTGTTTTAAAATGATCACTAGGGTAAAAAGAATGTGTTACCACTTGTACAACTGGGACTCTCCTTGCTTATTTTAAAATGATCACTAGCGTAAAAAAGAACGTGTTACCACTTGTACGATTGGGACTCTCCTTGCTTGTTTTAAAATGATCACTAGTGTAAAAAGAATGTTACCACTTGTACGTTTGGGACTCTCCTTGCTTGTTTTAAACTGATCACTAGCGTAAAAAGAATGTGTTACCTCTTGTATGACTGGGACACTCCTTATTTTAAACTGATCACTTGCATAACAAGAATATGTTATCTCTTGTAGGACTGGGATTATCCTTGCTTGTTTTAAATTGATCACTAGCAAAACAAGAATGTCACCTCTTGTAGAACTGGGACTCTCCTAGCTTGTTTTAAACTGACCACTAGCATAACAAGAATATGTTATCTCATGTAGGACTGGGACTTTCTTTGTTAGCTTATGTTTATGACTAAGATAACAAAAATGTGTTACCTCTTGTATGACTGAGACACTCCTTCCTTGTTTTAAATTTTCCCGTGGTTCTGAACCCTCCACATTTATAGCAGTTTCCTGAATGTATGTCACTGGAGCCCATCCCTCAACTTCCTGAATCTTTACAAACCACCAGCCACTATCTGACTTTTCCAGTACCTGAAGCAAAGCATACAGCAAGCAAGCTGTAGTTTAATCTGTTTCCAAAAATGTAGTTAATCACAACTTAAGCCATATGTAAATTGCAGTTCTTGTAAACTGTGAGTGTACCCCAATATAAAACAGTACATTATATTAAATGATTAAATTATCTGGGTACTACTAACTTACTACTAATGCACAAAAATGTAATGTTAAGCATAAACATGCAGCTTGATTGTTACTACAATTCACATACCTACACCTGCTGTCTCCTGTCCTAAACAGCAGAAGCACAAAACATAAGAAAAGAATAAACAAGAACATGATTATAAGTTTTAATGTGTTTTACATAACTTGAAGATCAAAATATTGTATTAATGTCTTAATCAGCAAGAGTACTTGGTCTATGGCAATCTCAGTACCAAAATATTACACAATATACAATTTCATCTAGGCTGCATTTTGGCACCAATGGCATAAACAAATAATTGATGGTTCAGTATGAAAGATGCATCCACACAGTGTGGTTTCCAAATAAATGACACATATTCTTGGTGGTGAAACAACCCTTTACCAGTGATGTGCATTATGAATATCTGACTGGCAGTGATTGATGGTGTAGTTAGTCTGATGGAATGCCTTTTGCAAAGGACTTCATATTTAACACAGCAATAAACAATAACCAGTTACACCACACACAAACATCTCCAAGGGGTGATCTGTGAACATTTTCATGACTTTTCCTTGAAAATCACCCAAATAGTAGATCAAAGTGAAATTGTTTTATGATGCTTTCTTCTCTTCAATTAGTCCACCAACTAAATAAAAATGAACTTTTTAGAGTGGTAAAAGTGCATAGTTTTACAAGCACAAAGCAGACTAGCTAAGTGCACAGCAAATAAAAAATACTGAATCTGATGGATTGCTGTCACCATAGATACAAAAACAAAGCCAGCAGTACAGGCAACTTTGTATGCTATGACCATGGTAAGATGGATGTCAAAGTCAAAATTTGTACAGGCAACTTGGTATGCTATGGCAATGATAAGATGGATGTCAAAGTCAAAATTTTGTATAGGCAACTTGGCATGCTATGTCTATGGTAGGATGGATGTCAAAGTCAATATTTGTATCTCAATCTCACTCAGCATAAAGACACTGCAATGATGTCATGGTCATTTTTAAATTATTACATGGTTCCCATGCTTTTCTAAAGATAAATTTCCAGGTCATTTCCAGGGTTTCTCCAGGATGAAATTAATTGTTTCAAGGTTCACATATAACATTACTGAATGGAATTAAAGAACATTTTAGATTATAAAACATGCATTTTCTAAATCTAAAGATGTTTCTCTTTCAAGACTCTCCAAAACATCTAAGTAGAAAAAGATGATCATGTACAAAACCACAAAATGTATCACACAAAACAAGTTCAATCATATTCCTATATATTGACATGTAAAGTCATTTCAGTGTACAGAATAAAAATTCTAACTTTATTTTGCTGACCTGCATTATTTTGCTAAGTGGGAACAACATAATGAACGTAGATTATGTTTTGTTTCCTTTCAAACTTTTAATTCTAAAGAATTTTATATATCTCATACAAAGTAACATTTCCTATTCCTGTATAAAAAAAAACAATAAATGCAAATAATTAGAATCTTGTCTTGTAATGAAAAAGGTTTAACGCTGGATTTATCTGTGCCAATAAAATACCAAACAATATTTTTCGAACAACCTAATCTTCTTAAGATGATCTGGTTAAAAATCCATCATTTAAAAATTTTTTCAAAAGGGCTAATTTAAATTTTGACAAAAGACCTTCAAAATTATATACTGTTGTATAAACAAGGACTGAATTTTCTGTAAACTCAACTTGTCTTCTTGTAATTCGTTAAACTAGTCCAAAAACCTGTATTGATACAGGGGCTCATATTGTTTTTTAATATATAACACAAGGGATGACAATTTCTCATTTCAGCTCCGAGATTCAACAATCTGAGTTACAAATTTGGCTTAAAATGAATAGCAATCCATTTTCTAATCCAAGTTTCCTCTGATTATTCCCACCCCATTTTTTATATTTGGACATTTAAGTTGGGGTGTGGGCTCCTTGCAACTGCATATCGAAAATTTGGAATTTGCCGCCACTGTGAGGTAGCGACATATAGCAGGCCTAATTAAACTTATGTTATATTGACTCATACCTGCATGAAATCGATAGGAAAATGATTTATTTTCTCAGAAATGGCAAGTATTATAATCGTTATGTCTTTAATCTGCTGACAGACTAGATGAAAACTACAGCGTAGATGAAACCTTTTCATTTCTAGTCACATGACTTCACAAATCTCAAACGATGACATCGGAAGTCCAGTAGTCACGTGATATCAACAACAAACTCCTTTATAATGTTGTTGTACAGAAATTCAATTATATTAAATAAAAGTCAGATACTTTTTGTAAAAACCAGCATTCTGGCCAGTCTGATTTATCAAGCAGAAAGCACATGTCAACTTCACAGTCACGTGATACAACAACACTCCAGAAGTTGTTCTTGGAATATATAAATATGGAGAATTTTGTGTTCTTTCATTTTTGTATTTTTATTACAACCAGTATATGACTTTCATTTAATATTTTTATATTTTTTCTCTCTACAACATTGGAAAATGTGGGTTGTTAGATTGGTGTACTCATGCAACTAGCCATGCAAATCGTGAGTACCTGGTCACATTTCATCAACGCTATAGTTTTATCTTGTCCTTCAGCAGATTAAAGACATCATGGTTTTAATACTCACAACTTCTGAGAAAATAAGTAATTTTCACATTGATTTCATATATGTATCACTTGATCTAACAACGTTTAAAATTGTCTAGGCCATCCAGTAAGCGGCTACGCTTTGCCACCACCATGATGGCCTCTTGAGATGCTAGACTGGTTTTCATACCTTCCATGTAAGGAAGATACAGATATCGAACTGACTTTGAAAATAAAAGTCTAATATGAATCTAATCCACTGAGCATTTGGATTGACTCAGCATATATGTTTATTGCAAGCACCCAAATGATCCGTACTGCACCCTCCAAATACTCTGGTTAGAACATGATAAATTTAACTCACGATCAGTTTAGTTATGTCTCAATTACATGATTGTTTTGGGCGTCAAGTGGTGGCGGAAAATTCCTGGGTTTTTCCCAACTTTCATCAATATTTGCAAAATTCAAGGACTATTCACGGTCAGGAAAAAAATTATCATTTCTCTTAACTTTTTCCCAATTTCCCAAAGCGTGGGAATCCTGTTATTAAACTATACAGCAATACACATAAAGTGACATTTATCTGCATGTCATTAGACACTACCTGCTTTGAAGATCAGATTGTTTTTCAAACGCTTTGAGTAAAACAACGATGTGCGGTGACTAATGACTTGAGCATCCTGACTGGCAAAAAAGTATGGCATCTTAATAGCAAGAAAATCTAATTCATAATGGAAACTGGAGAAAAGTTTTACTTCTGTACAATAGATCTCAATATCATTAATGGGCAATCCATTATAAACATTTAATTGTTGTGAATTAAATTACACTGAATATGCATATAATATTACATAGGTTGGGTGTGTGCATTTGTCCTTTCCTGCAGATGATATCATACATGTTGGATGTGTGCATTTGTCTTTTCATGCCCAATAAGTATGCACATGGTTATATGGTGGGGATCTTCATAATATTCAAGCACTGAAACAAGTACTTAGTTCATTCAGGGATAATGATGGACCCTGGACCAATGTATAAATCTGTCTTTTCATTCCCAGCAAGGTATATGCAGTTATAGGGTGGGAATCTCGATAATTTCCAAGCTATGATGCTTGGGGTGAGGATGGACCCATATGTCTTGGATCAATGACAGCCTCATGCATAAATTTGTCTTGTTATGCCCACCACATGAATATCTGGTTATAGGGTGATATTATGGCTTGTTTCTATCTTATGACCCAAGAGTTATGTCACCGGAAAATTGGGAAAGACCCCAAAGCATGGCCCAGGGGATTCCAATCAGATGTGTTGCCACTCAGGTCTTCAATTACACAAGCCAATTCTCCAACATGAAAGGCAAACAAATCTGGAGTTATCTGATATTTATATAAAATGACACCAACCCAACCCCCAAACAGTTTCTCATGTAATGACTTGGCTAAGTACCTGAGGGTATGGGAAGACCAAGGGTCCCAGTCTGAATGTGTTGCCACTTGTGTCATTCATTACACAAGTTGATTCTCTGACATGTCATACATACAACTTGATAAGTTATTTGAAATTTATGTAAAATCACCACTATGCACCAATTCTCACCCATTCAAAATTCTGAAATGTGTCTAGGACTAATGGAGTCAGATTACAGACATTACACATGAATGCACATTACATTAGGCTGGATGAAAGAACTGTATCATAATATCCCAATCATTCTTTATTTGTGTGGCAACACAAACTTGTTTCTTACAAAAACTGTTGAATGCTGCATTGGATTTATTAAATATACACTAAAGCTGGGTACCACAAAAAATTTTGAAATACAGTTTTTCTGAATACACTTTGATTTGTACCACGGTATACCACAATTATATTTGGAACCAGCAATTTAATGTTTGGGACGAGAGGCCCAACACTTTTTTAAAAGAAAAATTCCATCTGTCAAATAGCTGGAAAAAATATCTTGCTCTGATTTATAGCAAAATAACCAAGTATTATATCCATTATTTGAAATAAAATTTATTATCTTCAGATGAAAAGAAAATAAAATATCTCAACTTAGAAGAAAATCGCAGATCCCCTTGATACTAATGTAGCTACATTACTGATATAAACAGGCAGGGAAACCGAGTGGGATGCCATTAGGCAGGGAAACCGAGTGGGATTCCAACAGATGGGCAATATATTTACCAAAGAGGACCAGCAAACATAAAACACAACTGCTCAACAAATTACATAACATTTAAACAGAGAACAAATGTTCTCCTGAAAATCTTTAAATAATTCACAGTCTAACAAAGGAATACATGTTTTTAACACATTAGTAAATAACTAAAAAATGATATTTTCCCTCCAAAATTTCCCAAAATTTGGATTTGGCCAGAATAGTTTACAAAACATCCCATTTAGCCACAAGACTGGCATATGCGACACTTGTCGAACATGTAATTACAGGATCATAAATATAACTAACAGTAGATACCTTTCTGAAGCATCATCGGTTATGACTCTTAGCTTTCAACCTTATCACAAGGCCTTCATTATTTCTCTGATGAAGGCCTGGTGATAAGGTCGAAAGCTACGGAGTCATAACTGATTATGCTACAGAAAGATATCTTTTCTTAGTTTCATAGACTGCACATAGACGTAGCGGGTAACAATATTCATTCTAGAATCATGAATTAGTGCTGTAATATTCAAAATTAATTTGTGAAAAAATACAACTATTTGTTAAAAATATATTTTTTAAAAATCTGTTGTCATGTAAAATGAAAACATACTACATCAATAAATTCATAATAAGATTACTTTCCATATATTTCTTACTGATGGAATCTACTGAAGTCTGGTAAAGTGAAAAAGTACAATGGTAAATAATGTATCACTGGAAAAAAAACTGTGGTAAACTGGTATACTGCACATCTCTATTATAAACTATTTTTCATCTTAGCAGACACATGTGAACACAATACCTCGACTTCCTGTCCGGCTTTAAAGCTGATTCCATCCCCAACAGAATCAGAGAAATCAGCAATGGTGACGTAGACTCGCTTCACTTTGAAGGATCTCTGTGGGTCTGCTGCTACAGGCTGTGTAACCTGCGAGGAAAAGAAAGAATACAGTACTTCCACATAATCAACAGCAAAAGTATAGACTAAGATCTGTCATTGTACAATACACCATCAATTAATTAATTGCAATGTCAATTTTACTGATGATTCATAGCCAACATCACAGACGTTGATCCAGCTAGTAGTTTGTTAAAGAAGGTAGATGAATTAAGGAACCTGAAGCAAAAGGGACACATTTTTTCAATAACAGGTAACTCTTTTAATGAACAGCTGCATTTCTGGCAACAAAAAGACTTTATGACAATAATGAAATTTTGAATTTCATCTTTTAGGGAGTAGAAACTGACAAAAGTACATTCATTATGCTTATCCTGCATGAAATATACAGAAAAATAAATAGGATAAATAGAAATTAAGTTACCTATTAAAAAATACTTCATAAAGTGATGTGGAGGGCAAACTGGTGGGACTATAAGGACATTAAGGTTATAAAGGTGAAACACCCCTGAGTTCTTGCTTTTTTTCACTCACAGTATTATTTATTATAAACTGTAAACATGATATCATCACATTATCCTCAATGTCGATATAGACCAACATTACATCAGTGGATCTTGCAATTAATTGACATGTAATTTTATGCAGATGTTGGAAAAAGTAGTGCCAGTGGGTGGGGCTAAAAATTATTATATTTTTTTCAATTCATACAGGTATGAACAAAACAATACCTCATAAACTGTTTATGCATAATGCCAACTCTTTTCGCCAAAATGTATTACCTTACATTATGAATCTCTTAACAGCCACTTTTGGCTTTGCAGATGACTGTTCACCAACACAGTGCAACCTAAAGTTACTTCCCCCTGGGCCACCCCCTCATTCCCTCCCTGCCCCCAGCTCCCTGCCCAATTTCTATAATTAAAATAAGGCTTCTTTTTTTTTGGCAGGGGGGTAATTTGCTTTGATAATAAACAACAAAAAATGCCAGGAAGAACCACTGATCCATGGGATGCTACTGGCAAGCTTTCTCACATACCCACATAGGTTAAAAGTGTACTAACACTAACTAAATGACAAAGTGTACTAACACTAACCATATCACAAACCAGTCACCCAAACACCAAACCAAACACTCAACATCACCATAAGCTACAATGATAACTAGATTTCAAGACTGTCATACTGGTTGTCATTTTTGACCTATTAGATATCACAACTTTTTCAGTGATAACCCCATGTCAATATGATCATTCATTCAGGTAGAACACAGGAAACATTTTCAAGATGGCTACCATGGTGTTCGAATTGGATATCAGATTGGCATCATTTTCACTCAGAAGCAGCTAGATATATAAAAAGTCTTGATGTCTAAAACTATGTCGATATTACCATATATATCTTTTTTGTGATAAAATAAGATTTTCAAAATAGGTACAGAGGTGGTCTTCAATCCCAATGAACTAAATCCTTCACTGGATCAAATATCAAACACCTGGAATAAATCCAGTTTGCTCTCTCTCTCTCTCTCTCTCTTCCCCACACATACATACACATACTTGAGCGTATTAACCATGGCTCTTGCTGCATTTTAAGTTTACAAAACACCTGGAATAAATCCACTTCTCTCTCTCACACACTAACGCTAACCATATGACAAAGTGTACTAACACTAACCACATAACAAAGTGTACTAACACTAATCACATGACAAAGTGTACTAACACTAGCCATATGACAAAAGTGTACTAACACTAACCATATGACAAAAGTGCACTAACACTAACCATATAACAAAGTGTCCTAACACTAACAATATGACAAAGAGTACAATCACTAACCATATGACAAAGTGTACAAACACTAACCACATGACAGTGTACCAACACTAACCACATGACAAAGTGTACCAACACTAACCACATGACAAAGTGTACTAACACTAACCATATGACAAAGTGTACTAACACTAACCACATGACAAAGTGTACTAACACTAACCATATGACAAAGAAAGCTCAAAGCTTATAGTCAGAATGTATTAAGATCAGAAAACACTTCAGGTGAGTACCCTGACAGACTGCCTAGGAGGGGGTTTAATAGAACCTCCCCTCTTTAGAGACCTCGACTTTCTGATCTCCTCATAGATTGCTTCATTCTGATCCTCCTCCTGTTCCTTGGTTGGTACAGGGTCCTTCCTCAACAGATCACTGACATCTAACAAACTGCCAATGATCTGTATACCAGTCCCCTCCTCCTGACTTCTACGCTTAAGTTTCTCTACATGGGCCTGGAAGGTCTCCGTTTTCACCAAGTTGGTTGCTGGGACATATCCCTCTTTGCCATTGTACCTGAAATATAGAAGGGAATTTGAACTAAGCATAAAATGCTATGAGGCATGGCATAACTG
Organism: Megalonaias nervosa; assembly: GCA_016617855.1. NCBI lineage: Eukaryota > Metazoa > Mollusca > Bivalvia > Unionida > Unionidae > Megalonaias > Megalonaias nervosa. The sequence continues at coordinate 3,321 of JAECUM010093495.1, read as the reverse complement.
TGGCTTACAGGTTTGGGTTATACTGACTTCTGTGTTTGTAAAGTTTTTGTAATAAAATTACTTAACTTGATTGTATTCAAATATATGAGTTATTAACGTGCCTGATTTATAAGTATCTTGTCATCATAAATAAATGTTAAATATTTTTTTTCCTTAGACCTATAAGGTAATTTAATTAAGTGAAGGATTCAGTTTTTGCCTTGACTGTTTTGGGAGAAAATGAAACTTATATACAGGAATATACATATAAAAGTTTTCAATGACACTAACACCACTGTTACTGCCTCAGATCTTATAACAGAAACTTTATCCCAAATTTTGGAAAATCTTGTAAAGAAATCCAAAAATGTTTATGTGCATCAACTGTCATGATTTTACAAAAAATAACAGTTTCTTCTGTACTTATATTCGTGGCTATGGGAAGAAACCCAATTATTTCCCATCGTTGTTGTTTAAATTTGTGTAGCAAGCATGAAATCCATGAAAAATAAGTGAAATCAGTGTATTATGTCCCAAAGAATGTCATGACATCACATCAGTAATATGATACTCATTGCCTGAAGTCGGAGAGAAAAATGTGCCACAAATGTAGAACATCCACTCATCAAAAGGAGCACTATTGTTACGTGTCTAGGCCCTTACAAAAAGTAACAAGAAAAGAGTGAAGACAACAAGCTTTGTAAAGTTTAACAAATAATTTATTTCCCTAGAAAAACAAGGTAAAGATGAGAAAAAGAACTTAAGATTTTACGAATCAAATCCAAAATTAATCCAAGAATTAAAAAATAGAAAAATACTATAATTAAAAAGTCCTAAATGAATCTGAGTTCGAGTCCTGATGAAATTCAAAATGGAGGGCAATGATGTCTGTTGTAATCTTCAAAGTGCTGTTGTGTCAACAGTTCCTTGTTGAATTACAGAAAATAATATTCCAGTTTTGAATTCTGAATAAATTTCAGTGAATGTCTTCATCAAAGAATTTTGAAGGAGCGCTTGTATTTCCAGGGAAAATAATCACTTGAAATTCAATAAAATAAAAATTCAACTCAGACTGGTCACAACATATGTTTGGAGCCCAACTGGCTAATTCTTATCATAACATGGGTTATAAGACCAACTAAAATGCAAAACAGATTCCCGGAGGGGGGTCAAAAGTTCATCCTACTGGGAAAACCAAACGTTTGTAACAATAAACACGTTATTTGTCACGTACTCCAGGTATGGCCTTGATTCCACTCAATGAATCTCACTCTTAGAAAGAATAAAATTTTTTTTAAAAAAAAGTTGTTTACCAGAACCCTTACTGGTTCTGAATCAAGGTCAGAAACTAGAGACAGTGTTCCCATTATTAGTTGTTTATCAAAATTAACAGTCCGGTCAAACAGAACTGAATTAAATTTCTGGACAATTTCAAATCCAGTAAATAAAGTTACATTACAATAACATGTAATGGAAATAAAAAAAAATTTAAAACTAACAAGCAAATAATTAAATTAAATATACATAACACTACATTCACACATGTTTAGACTAAAGTTTTAATTGATCTGATTAAGATGATCTATACTGATCTATATACCTGACAAGCCACCATCCTTGAAGGTTTTTCTCTATGACATCCACCACTGCCCCACGCTCCACTGCAATCTCATCTTTTCTGGTTGGCTGAAAGGGGTCAGTACACAGATACTTCTCCTCTGTAACACAAATATATATTTATACAATGTAACTTTTTGTCAGCCCCAACATGGCTCAGATCTGTAGTCTCATGTAATAAACATACACTTTATCTGAACAATAATACCAACTAGCACGAATCTTAATTACTAAGTTTGCAATATTATAAATTTTCTTCCATAATGTAAAATCCATGCATCATTAATTCTCTTTTTTTAGGCATGAATATGTCTTTTCCCTGTCTATATCTATCTGAAGATTTATAAAAAATTTAAACTTTGATTTTAAAACTTTGTAGAAGTGCATGTTTGGGTTTGGATTATTATGCTTCACCACAAATCCAACAATAACAAGAGGCACAAGTGTGCTTGAGATCACTCTCCAGCTTGACATCTGTGTAGCAACCCAATGCAGATGGATAAAAAATCTGGGTCAGAAGAATGTGAGTCATTCATTTAATATCATATCTGCCATGATCCATGACAGTGTTGCTTTTTTCTAGTGAGTGTTTTGAGGTCCAAAGGGTGAAGCAGTAAGCGTGATTCCAAAAATGCAACTGCATGCAACTGAGAAAAAATTATCTATTGACATAAGCCTAAAATAAATGAAACTTACAAATTTAAATTTGCAGTCTATATATATATATAGAGAGAGAGAGAGAGCAAAATCCAGCTTCAAAAGAAAATGTTGCCTCTAATTCTGAACTTGCTAATTATTTTGTTCTTCAAAAACAAATCTCTTTGATTTAAACAAAAATTGGATAGATTCACTTAGTGTACAGTTAAACCTGTCCTAACAGTCACCTGAGTTTAGCAATCACCTGGTCACAAAGACCAATTTAATTTCCCACCCTCAGCAAATTTCCTCTAAAAATGTCATGTAATCAGTGGTCACCTGTCTTTGGCAGTCAGTGGCCATGTGTTTCTTAACCAAGCAGTGGTTTCACCCTGCCTTTTTTCAGACACTGAAGCACATCAGCAGTGAATGCTCCAAAGCATGCAAATTAAACATCTTTTGTTTGATGACCAAGGCATGGTACATATAAAGGTATATTACATAAATCAATAGCTGTTTCTTTTCATTCCCTAATCATCAAAGGTCTCTCATAAAAGTTTACTGACTTTTGATCTAAGCAAGTTTGAGAAACTGCTTAATCCATCAAATGTCTGAAGCGTGAACAGCTGTTTTCATGCCTAATTACACCAGCTGGCCCAAGAAAAATTATTCCTGTGTTTCCCCATCATGGATGAAGTTTGGATGCAAACAAAGGAACTGCTAAAAATCAATCAAAACCATGACACATGTGACAATGAAAGGAGAATCAGTGATGATGTAATGATATGAGGGATTAGAGTGAGAATACAGTAATCTTCTGTAGGACTTTTTATTTTAATATTTTCTTATATTTGTTTTTGCTAAATAGCTAAACTAAATACATGAATCTTGGTATCATACTACTGCTGCTAATAATAACATATGCAAAATAATAATAACGATATTACTACTAATAATAATGTTGATGTTACACGGTATATAGTACTTGCATTTGTCATTAATCAAGTTTGAGAGCTAAACCTGTCTTAAGAGGTCACCTTTCTACAAAGGCTATTGTAGCCTTTTCCTATGGATAGCTATAGTAGACTG